>SJXQ01003117.1:152124-265390 GCA_006408695.1 Aepyceros melampus | reverse complement strand
CCCCCCCACCATGGGGAAAGAGTTCACAGTTTTTATTAAATTTCTAAAGACTCCATGCGTGTGCGCTCAGTAGCTCAGTCATGTCTGACGTTTTATGATCCCATGAATTGTACCCCATCAGGCTCCTCAGTCCGTGGAATTTTCCAGGCAAGAATACTGAAGTAGGTTGCAATTTCCTCTTCCAGGGGATCTTCCCGACCCAGGGATCAAACCCTTGTCTCTTGCATCTTCTGCATTGGCAGATAGATTCTTACCACTGAGCCAAATGGGAAGCCCAAAGACTTCACACCCCCCATCAAAAGTTAGTGACCACACTTTACAGCTTGTTGTTTATTAGCATCAGAAGAGCTGTGGAAAGAGCATGGTCATATTCCCCTAAATATGAATCTGGTGAGATGAATGATTTCACTAAAACCATTTAATACTGGTTTTAAAAGGGTATAAAGACATATGTGCTAATTATAGTTTTACAGCTGAGTAAATCCATCCTCCTTGCTCAGTCTTCAACAGCTTTGTCTCTCAAGCCTAGGCTTTTGTAGGTTCAGGCTCTTTTGACTTTGCAATCGGGATTTAATATAGACTTTTTTTTTTTCCAGACAGTGTTGAATCAGCCAGCTGGGCTTTGCTAAAGAAGAAAATATGTTTTGTTTGTGATGAATAAAGACTATGAAGTGCACTTACTTGAATTTCTCCCCACGTTCCTCTCTTTTCCTCTCTTTTCATTCACAGACAGACAGGTACACATACAATGGTGAGTCCAAAAATCTTCCTAGAAGCTTTTCCCAAGTGCAAGATTCAATATCTGGTATCAACAAAAATAGCCTGGGCTGATCATAGCTCAGTCCCACTTGTTACGCACACAGTAGGTCAATAAATTATGAGCCAAGCAGCTGCTTCTATTTTCAGAGCCATTAGGTCCCCCGGGTGAAGCACACGGTGGAGGGAGGTGTTGGCAGGCACAGAAGGCTCTTCTTGAGAAATGAAACATTTCCTCTTGTGCATCTGGGTCAGCCATGGACACATCCTCTCATAAAGGATATTTTATGAACCTGAATAATAAGAATTTATATAAATATACATACACAAACTCACACAATGCATATGGAGGTCATAAAGAACTAGTAAGTAATGGGGAATTAAATGCATTGAAGGGTTCAGCCAGACTTATAAACCAAGAGAGAGGAAGGCTTGAGTATTTGTGATGTCACCTTGATATTGAAGGCTATTTATGTCTTTCAACAAGCTTCTGTGGACATAACGGTTGAAAGCTTTGGGGGAGGTTGGGCCCCCAAACTTTGATGCAGCCCAACTGTGTACACATCTTCATGGTGTCACCCTCATGAGTTTGTTCATTAATTTATTAAATATGTATTCATTGGATGCCAAGGCTTAACACCTACCGCTGATTCAAGCAGACTTCGCTGGTGGCCCAGTGGTTAAAACCTTGACTTCCAATGCTGGGGGTACAGGTTCAATCCCTGGTCAGAGAGATAAGATCCCAGAATCGTCATGGCCAAAAAACCAAAACATAAGACAGAAACAATATTGCAACGAATTCAATAAAGACTAAAAATGGGGGGAAATGCTGATTCAAATGTTGATTTCTGCCTCATGGAACTTACAGTTTGGAAATGGGGACTGATATAAACTAGTAAACAAACACATGAATATCTCATTACTGATTGTGAAGAGAGTGATTTGTGAGGGGGCTGGTTTCTGAAGAAATCAGGAAAGATGAGAGGAGCAGGGCAGGGAGGGTGAAGGAGCTGCCCCTGGGGCCATCAAAGTCTCGGGGAGTATGGCTGTGTCCAATCCCACCGGGAACGCTGGAGTCAGTTGTGGCTGGGGTTTGTGCTGCCTGAGGAGAGGGGCTGGGCTTTCACAGGCACCTATGGTTGATGTCAACTCCAGGCATGCTGGCTCTCAGGGGACAAAGTAGCTCCAGTAGTTTGATGGTTATCCTCTGAAGAAGAGTCCTAGGTGTGAGCCGTGGGAGGTGGAGATCACCCAAGCTGGTGAGGGACAGGGCTGGAGTGGATCTGCTCTGAGTGCCAACTGCATCCACCCCGGGATCTGAAGGTGATGGGAATCAACCAGATGAGGCGATGCTGGAGGCTGGGGGTGGGGGTGGGGGTAAGGGCATTTGAGGCTGAGAATAAATCCTGTGAGAGTCCTTGAGGCAGAAGGAGACCCGAGCAACCCGGGAACGGGCAACTGGATGAAGAACAGGCATCAATGGAGGTGAAGTGAGGTTTACAATGCAGGCGAAGCTTCTGCTCAAGTGAGGCATGGATTCTGGCTTCAGTGATCCCTGCTCTTGTATATACATGGTGGTGAGGCACAAAGGAGGAAGAAGCAAGCCATTGACCAGGCTCAATGAGACCGTCGGAAACAGAAAATAGCACAAGTAGACATTGAGCCTTCAGCTTACTAGACTGCTGCCCCAACAAAGGCAGTGGCAGCTGGGACTCCAGCTACAAGTGGCCCCCTGAAAGACCCAGACCGGATGCAGGCTCACTACTTGAATCAGAGGATTCTATACACCGAGAAATAAGGGCAGGAAACAAATAAGACAAAACCTGAGTGGTCATGTTGTATACCATGCAGAAATCTACATTACAAACATCTGGCCTCCAAAACAGCAAGTGTTTTGGACAACAGGAAAATGAAGTTGCTATTGTCGGTGAGCCTGTGCTACAGGGAGGCACTTTCATTGTTTAATTGTCGCAGAGACCATGTGGAGCAGATTTACATATAACATCACTGAGCCTTGGAGAATTGAAGTAACTTTCCAGAGGTCAGAAGTCACAGTTAGAATCAGACCTATTGATATTTCCAGAACCCATGGTGTTAGCCCCTTTGTGATCTTCAAGCATCCAAACAAGGAGCAAAAGAAGAAGGCACGGCACCAATCTCACTGCCTGACCATGCCATGTACCAGGGAGGTTCTACCAAAGGTTGAGGGAATAAGCTGAGATTCAGTCTCATCTTCCTTCATAGGGGAAGTCAAAGTAAAGGACTGTCCATCACATATGGAAAGATAAGTCCAATGTCCTCTTCTCCAAAGACTGCTTGATAAAAAATGTGTTCTTGGCAACCAAGAGAGAAAAGGAAAGAAGGCAGGGAAGCTGGTGTGTTTGAGCTTTACCTGTGACTATATTCTCAGGTTGAAGCAGCTTTCTCCGCCAGGTCAATATCAATTACTTACCAACTTTCCTTCTTTCTAGACAACAATCACTTGAGCATGTAAACCGTGACTCAAGAAACCAAATTCTGGTGCTTGGTATCATCTGTGACCCTATTCTCTCTACCGAAACCTCTATTCATTTAACAAATATGTATTTTTTCTGTGGATTATATTGTTCATTTCAGGGATATTATTGAGAACCTTCTCCAGCATGGGTGTTGTGCTAGGTGCTGGGAATTTCACTGTAAGAAGATGAAGTCCCTTGACCTCATAGAAATCACACGCTGACAGGGATGGGTCAACAATGGACAAACAAGTACATCAGTCACAAGATTCTTGTTGATTTTAGCAACTTGGTGCCTGGCAGCACCATTTACTAAGACAAAAAAGACCTGGAAATTATCAAATTAAGAAAGTCAGAGATCAAATTTCTTGCTGGACATGTAGAGTAGGTAGGGATAGATGCATCTAGAGCTCCAGGAAGAGGGGTCTGTTTGAGCTGGAAACAAAACAGGGGGAGCATCAGCATGTACTTGGTTTTGAGATTCGTGGGTGATATTCTACTAAAGCTATATTATGTGTCACCATTGAAGGAAAGAGGGTTAAGAGTCTATGAGATTCACAACTGATTTTGCAACTGCCTGTGACTCTATAATTATTTCAAAATTAAAAGCTAAATAAAAAATCAACGGGGCTGGATAAGATTCCTTAGGGATAAATAAAGAAGGGATCATGTGATAAAAGACTTCAAATTTACCTCATCCTGGAAAACCCAGAAATGTAAATTCACACTAACTCTGGTCTGTGTGAGCTCAGGTCCTCCAAAAAGTGGGTGTCAAGAGGAGATGAGATGGACAGAGCATCTGGGGAGAACACCTGTGAATGGTGAAGGGAGCCCAGAACGTAGAGAGCATATTCAGATCCCCAAACAGACTTGACTGGCGAATGAAGGCAAGGGAGGGAGATGATCAAACTGCAAGCAAGCAGCTCAGGAAATGTCAGCCAGGCCCACAGAGAGTCCTTGAGTCGACATTACCCCTTGAACCAGTTACCCCTGAAAGGAGTCCCATCTCCACTGGAATGAGCCTGATCGATCAGTCTTTGGGAGCAGCCCTGAGAAGCATGGTGTTTTGGGGACATACCTGAAGCCTTCTCCCACACCATGCTCAGGACAACAGGATCCCAGAATTTGCTGTCCACACAGCCCTGAGTGTGCTTCCAGGGTCTGCACAGGCCCACTGCCCAGGTCTGCCCTGCTGAGGGGACACTGAGCTGTGACACACAACCCAGGCTCCAGAGGTCACAAGGAACAGCTGTTTGCAGGAGGTGCTGGGAGGGGTTGGGCTGGGAGTGTTTCCAGGTCCATATCCGGGTATTTCCCAATGAAGAGAGAGCTGGAGGCAGCGGGAAGAGGTGATGGGCCCTGGGCAGAGGATTAGCCAGCCCCGCATCCCAGTGTGCTCCGGGGACTCAGAGGGCCCAGGATCCTACAGGCAAACCTGGCCTTCCAGGTCACTTCACAAATAATATTTTCAAGGTAGGAGGATAAACACATTTCATCAAAAGCTTGATGGATATTTTAAATATTTAGACAATGACATGGGGGCCTTCATCTATACCTTGAACTTGGCCCTGCCAATGTTAGAACCACATAAGGGAACCACAAAAATCCATATATTGACAGAAGATGACATTCAAAAGACATAAGAATTTTAAGAACTGGCAAGTAATATAAGTGTATATAAAACATATATATATATATAATACATATACATCTTTTTAAACTTCTAGATAAGATATATATGCTGTGCTGTGCTTAATTGCTCAATCATGTCTGACCCTATGGACTGTAACCCCCCAGGTTTCTCTGTCCATGGGGATTCTTCTGGCAAGAATACTGGAGTGGGTTGCCATGCCCTTCTTCAGGGCATCTTCCCAATCCAGGAACCAAACCCAGGTCTCTTGCACTGCAGGCAGATTCTTTACCAGCTGAGCTATCAGGGAAGCCCAAACAAGATATATATATATATATATATATATATATATATATATATACCTTATGTATGAGATATATGATTGTATACTATAGTCTATACTTATTATAATAAAATTGCTCACCAAGTAATACAATTGTAGTTAATCAACTCATTCTAATAATTTTTGAATAATTTTGGAATTGTTAATTTAACTCAGCAGCCACTAACTAAATGATGCTTTGACTTCATGATTTAACACAGGAAAGCTCATCAAACTCTCTCTTACTAAGTTGGTGGTCATTAGGTTCCCAGCCCCTGGGTTGTTTTTTCAGCTACAAGGAACTGTGCATTGTAGCATACATACCCATCGTGGCCAGGACCTGGAGCCTCAGCTCCTGACGACAAGGCTACTTGTGTGCCTGTCCTGCAGCCGGCTCTGTGGCCCCCTCCATGCTGACTTGCCCCAGAGTGATGGACAGGACTGCCCAGGCCCTGTCGCCCAGAAGCGACCTCACCTTGATCTGCACAGAGCTGGCTGGGGCCACCTGCTTCTACACCGACCCTGTTCCCAGATCCTACTACCTCTCTCCATGGCCAAGTCTAGCTATGCTTATTTCCGAAACATATTTGGAAATATTTCAGGAGCCGTTAGTCCAGGCAGTGCAGCGCTTATCAGACAAACTCATCTTGCATTCACACCTGCACTTCATGTGATTCCAGATGGTTACTGACTTTTGACTCTCCCACGATAAAAATCCCAGTAGAAGAGTCAGTGACAAACTAGACCACATGGAGGATGGATGGAGCTCATTTGTTGAGTTGCCCTGATTCCCGCTGCCTGGCATGGGGCTGGTGTTCAACAGATCTTGACTGACTGACACAACTCTCACCCCATCAATTCAATGGCATCACAAGGATGATTTAGCTACGGGTCTGCCACACCCTCAAGATCACCCGGCTCTGGAAATATAAACAAAAGGCCTTCATATGTGAGGCTGCCAATCCTCAGTGGTTTGGATTATATTTCTCTTTTCCCCTTTTGAATCTCTATTCTCCTCTTTAAAAAAGAAAAATCTTGTGTTTGATGGATTAAAACTTTCAAGTTTCAATGAGGGCTCCAGAGATGCAGACTAAAAGGAAGTAATACAGTTCACAATTGCAAGCTCACAATTCAGAAAGGAATGGAGCTGAAATACGGATTTGATACAAATATTTCCACCTCTCTCCCCATCAGAGAGCGTAATCTTGGAAAACTCTGCAGGTTAGGAGGGTCTGGGTCTTAGCTCGTCTCAAATGTAGCCAGTAGCTCCATGAACTGAATGTTTTTGGTAATTGATCCTACTCACAAATTAGATGCAATAATTTTAAGGCTGGTGGATCAACTAATCAAGCATAAGAATTGGTTCTTAGTTGGACATAAAAAGAGAAAGAGAGTTCATAAGGATGTTTGGAAAGCTCAGGGACAATGAATTCTCAGCGGAGATGTCGAAAGTGTATCTGACATTGGAACTCAAGGAGCCCAAAGCTGGGAGGGGTGAGAGAGCTGAGCGTCCACAATAACAAAGCCCAGAGACCTGTTCCAAATCAAGGCAGACAGATCAGATAGCGCATGGAGGGGGAGAGGAAAGCAGACGACCCTTTCTATTGTCCACATGCTCAGCCTGCATTATTCAAAGACAGACTTAATATGTATCAGCATTCCAGTAAACAGGGTAAGATTGCTAATAACAGTGCAATTCAGCAATCACTACCCCAAATAAATACATTAGAAATGTCATTACTCTAATCAGATTAACTGCTGTCCTTCATGTTATGCTTTGAATAATCATTATCGCTATTCTTAGTGAATTTGGCGTGTCTTACCTTGTCTAGAAATGAACTGAAGAAATGGTGTTTCTCTAGTATTTTTGCTCTTTAAATACATTTCTTAAGCATTTTTAAAGACATTGTTTTTTTCTTCCCATGTAGGTGACTTCATTTGGTAAGACCAACAGTGTTCATTTTCACAATTTCTAGCACCAGGATGTAATTTTTATGCTGGATTTTATTATTCATTACAGTGGTTCATGTCTTTTATGAGAACAATTGCTACGATAGGTTAAATGTCATTATTTTCAAAACTACCCTCAGAGATTAGCTGCTACATCACCTTCTGGACACTTGCACTTGAATATCTGAACCATAGCTCGTAATTGTATTATTCACTAGGCTGATTCTTCCTGCTAATAATGCCTGTAAATGCTTTGTCAATAGCCAGGGATCCGCTCCCAGGAAGCAAAATGTCTCTACCCATTTCGGCTTTTGGGTGACAGCTGGGATCTTTTGTAAGTAAATTGAGATCTAGTGATGAGTTTATTTTCTATTGTAGTTAATTCATGATGTGAAGGCTATTAAAATTCAGACTTGTGCTATTTGATGTTCAACAGTTTTTTAATTCATGGGATTTAAGAGGGAGAAATACTGCAATCATTTATTAGTTTCCCTACCAAAAAGAAAGTGCTCTTTTATGCTAAGAAAATGTTCGGAAGCATTGATACCTAATAAATAGTTATATTGAACTAAGTTCAACAAACATCTAATGAACACATGAGTACCCTCTTACAGAGTGGAGGCTGGCATTTGCATACATGCTAACAGTTTGTCTGTCTAAGAGGTAGGCCATGAGTTCTAACTTGATTTTTAATTATCTCACTTTGTTTCTTTTCTTTCATCACTTGACCTTTCTTCCATCACTCTTTTCTAACTTGAAAATATCAAAAGTCATCATCTATCTATATATATGGGGGAAACAGAAGCAAATAGTTGGACATTCAGCCAATGGCAGTTGCCTCAAAGTAGTGATAGAGGCAAATCACACAGGCCTGCTTGTGTCGCCTTGGGCCACGTTCACCTCTCCCTTCTCCCAGGCACCGTCTATTCCTCAGCTTCAGCGGTGCCATGTCTTTGTAACTGGCTTTCTCGGGTACCCTTGCCTCTGATGGTCACACCTGTACCCAGTAGGAATCCTTGTTGTACCACAATGTCATGAAGTGCGTTGGCTTTTCCAGGATAGGCTTCTCTTTTAAGAGGCGTTGGTCTGGATTTAGAACCAAAGCCGTTGCCAGATTTCCAAAGTGAGTTGTGGGGAGTGGACCTTGGTCCCTGGAAGGAGCTTCTGGCTGTGGAATGTGCAGAAGTCTTTTCATGAGAAGAGTAGACCCGTATCTTGCCTTTCAACTTGTGTGTACATGCGTGCTTGGTTGCTCAGTTGTGTCTGACTCTTTGCGCCCTTTGGACTGTAGCCTGCCAGGCTCCTCTATCCAAGGGATTTCCTAGGCAAGAATACCGGAGCCGGTTGCCATTTCCTACTTCAGGGGATCTTTGCAACATAGGAATAGAACACTTCTCTTGCGTCTCCTGCATTGACAGGCAGATTCTTTAACCCTGTGCTGCCTGGGAAAACCCCCCTTTTCCACTTATAGCACTTTTAGCATAAAAGTGCCTGGGAAAACCCCCCCTTTTCCACTTATAGCACTCATAAAAGAATATTTAAGATTTCTTTGAGTGGATTATCCATGCTTCCAGATTTGCTTAAATAAAAAATTTATGAGTGGGAAGGGGATTTTTAGGTCATCCTCTTCCTTAATTTTGCACAAAAAATGTGCCAAATGGTTCAGCAGAGGCTGACCTCAACCCACATGAAGGTATCTGTGAATGCAGTTCCATACGCTCATGCCAATGTTGTCTGAGATTTTCTGCTATATGGCCTCCCCTAGTCTCTCTTCCCCTTGAAGTCTGCAAAAGTGTATCCTCATCAGAACCTAATTAATCTAAGTGCTCATCCCACTCGGGTTTCCTATGTGGCTGTGCGCTGCACACAGAGGGCCTGAGCTCCCAGCAGTCTGAGCCACAAGGCTCAAATGGAATTAAAATGGAGGCAAGGGCCACAGGGTCACATCTGTGGCCCCTTCACAATGAGGGTGGCAGATCTCTCGCCTCTCCTTTCTTCCCCTGCTGAGCCAATCGCGTTTTGTTGCTTCTTTTTCTAATTGGAGAGAAGCAGCAGCGTTCCCAGCTTCCCCAGCTTGTTCTTGGAATGTGGATCTTTCCTTTCCTGGATTTTCTAGTCTAGTGAATTCTCATAACTGCCAAAAGCAACTTCTTGGAAAGACTGGCTTCGAGCAACATGTATTTTCAAGGCATTTCCTGCTCCCAGGTGGTAGCCTCCCACTTTCTCCAAAGCTTTGCGATCTCCCCTTGTCCCTAAGGGGAGCTGATTGAGTCTTTCAGGCTCTAAAGCCAGGCTTTTGCAACCAACCCTCATTCCATGACCTGAGAACAAAGATGAATCACTGAACCAGAATAGCAACTCTGTCAAACCAGGATGCTCAACTGAATCTTTACTATCTCTGATATATGTTGCTTAAAGATATAGTCCACAGGTGAGCTAAACTAGCATATATGTGTCATTTATATACACACACACACACACACACACACTCACACACCCCAAAGTAAAATGCAAAGAGTCCTCTGGTTGAAGTATTCTTATATTCAATGACAATTTATAGACCATCAATTACTTGGGGCTCTGAGCCACAAGCTAGGGCTGAAGCAGAGAAGACCATGGTTGCTGGCCTCCCAGAGCTCACAGTCCAACAGAAAAGTGGGTATAAACCTCAAGAACCATGTTGAGTGGAAACCATCTAACCAGTAAAAAAAACTGAAGTTAAAAGTACTTCATTGGTCAAAATGTCAACTGCTCTGAATTCAGCAGAAGCCACTCAAAGATGGACTTTCTTGAAGTGTGTTTATTGTCATGAAGAAAATAGAATTAGCATGGGATTCATTTTATTGCTTTGTGTTGAGTTCAAAGACTGCTTATAGGGGAAGTCCAATGATAAAGTGACAAACAAGAGAAGTGTATTTCATCTAAGAGAACAAAGTGGACTCAACATATACAGGAAAACAATACAGACTTAACATTTATGTGCAACTAATATTGGGAGATTCTGAGAGCCATCAGAATTAGCTACAAAGGTTTTAACCTTGGACTTTAGGACATGCATTTTGCTGAGGACCCAATATGAGTGTGGCCCTGACGTGCTGTCACCACTAATGTAGCTCTGAAGTCAGTTTGTAATAAATGGCATCATGTCACACTTGTGAAAGGCCATCCTGGTGTGATTCCTCTTATGAAGCAGAGGGTCCTTTTTGAAAGTAGATCCATAGCCCTGTCTCAGTTAGGGGGGTCTCTCTGCTGCAACAAACCATCCTCATATTTCAGCAGTGCTTAATCCAGTGGAGCTTCCAATAGCAACCAAAGCAGTAAATAAGGGACAACTTATATGCTCACGTCCCTCAGCTCCCCAAAGGGGACTCCCTGGTCTCAGACGGTGAAGAATTTGCCTGCAGTGTAGGAGCCCCGGGTTTGATCCCCGGGTTGGGAAGATCCCTTGGAGAAGAGAATGGCTACTCATTCCAGTATTTTTGCCTGGAGAATTCCATGGACAGAGGAGCCTGGCAGGCTACAATCCATAGAGGTCACAAAGAGTCAGACATGACCAAGTGACTAACACTTTCACTTTTTGATTTCTCAGTTCCCCAAAGCTGGCTAGGAGACACCTTAGATGATCAGGGCCTCATCTTGAAGACTGTCTTCCTAGATGCTTATTGTCTCCTCTAGTTATTTTTCTAGTGTCTATTTTAAAATTTGAAGTCCGTTTTGCCAACTGTTGTGCCCCTTGGAAATTTGTGTCCTGACGATGCTCTGCTGCTTATTCAGTTTCGCCTCTGGTCTCACAGTGGTTTTACCAATGGTTTGGTGAAAAGAACAGGGTCATGCAGGCAATGCAACCCTTGAGTGTCTTTCTTTCTGTAGCTCAAAAATAGCCTATAAAGTAGGCATGTAGTTTTCCTACATTGTAAACCTGATCACTCTTAAGAAACAAGGATTTTTAACAACTCTGCCCTAAAAAACCTGTGGTGGTGGTTTAGTCGCTCAGTCGTGTTCTACTCTTTGCGACCCCGTGGACTGTATAGCCCACCAGGCTCCTCTGTCCATGGGATTCTCCAGGCAAGAATACTGGAGTGGGTTGCCATTCCCTTCTCCAGGGCACCTTCCTGACCCAGAGATTGAACCTGGGTCTCTTGCACTGCAGAGAGAGTGCTGAGCCAACTGAGCCATCTGTGAAGTCCAACCCAGTGAATGAGTATGTGATAGGAGGATGGGTGCCCCATGTCTGAGGATACCAGTCTAGTCAGCTCTTGGTCTCCACCACATATGATGGGAGATGGGATCCAAGGATCAGAAGTGCTCACCTGGGTCAGCCTTGCTTGTAAACGCTGATAGTGTAGGAGACCCCCATCACCAGCGAATTCACAAAACATCAGGAGATTGTGAGGATGAGAATCAAGGAAAGGGAAAGAGTCAACAAAAGGGAGGGGCTTTAATGAGCAGGTCCCCATGGTGGCAATGAGACTTCATCCCCCAGGGCCCTGGGGGACAGAGCAGGGCACACAGAGCCCCCAGCCAGAGGACAGGTAGCTGGCATCCCTCCACCAACATCTCTCAGCCATTACTTGAGGTGCTCCCAGAGAAAGGGCGCTGGCTTCCCAGTTCTTTTTTTTAAAGAATTACAGGTAACTTATATTTTATTATTTACAAATAGCTGAAATTCCCAGTTCTGTTTGTCCCCCACTGTGGGCCAGAGAAAGCCCCAGCAAAGAGGAGAGGTCACAGGGTGGGCAGGTGAGGGATGGAGAATGTGAGGGTTGGGGGCAGATTATGGGCAGTTCAGAATGGTGTGCACCATACTTGTGGCTACAAATTACAAACAAATGCTCCACCTGGGCTGCAATTCAACCCCATACTCTTTATTTCTTTGCTTTTATTTTTTAATGAATGAATTTTTAAAAATTTTTGGCATTGCTGTGTAACATGCAGGATCTTAGTTCCCCAACCAGGGACTGAACCTGTACCCCTTGCAATGGAAATTTGAAGTCTTAACCAATGGACCATCAGGTTCAGTGCTTTTAAATTAATAGATTTATCTTTAGGGGCTTCCCTGGTGGCTCAGTGGTAAAGAATCTGCCTGCTAATGCTGGAGACATGGGTTCCATCCCTGATCAGGGAAGATCCCATATGCCAGAAAGCAACTGCTGAAGCCTGAGAGCCTGGAGCCTGTGCTCCAAAACAAGAGAAG
Source organism: Aepyceros melampus (assembly GCA_006408695.1). Lineage (NCBI taxonomy): Eukaryota > Metazoa > Chordata > Mammalia > Artiodactyla > Bovidae > Aepyceros > Aepyceros melampus. Next base: position 253,043 of record SJXQ01003117.1, on the reverse strand, counting down.
CCTTAACAATGCAATATGAGAGTAGCTCCCTGCTCAGCGCAACTAAAAGAAAAGCCCGTGCAGCAATGAAGACTCAGCACAGCCATAAATAAATAAATAAGATTATTTTTTAATTAATAGATTTAATTTTAAAGAAATTTTACAGTCAGGTTTACAGACTCTTTATAGAATTTAGCAAGCTTATAGAAAAAATATATATATATATTTCCAAAAGCACAGAGTTCCAGTAGCCCTCTCCCTTCCATCATTTCTCCTATTATTATAACTTGTGTGAGGATCCAATAAAAAGTGAAAGTGAAGTTGCTCAGTCGTGTCTGAGTCTTTGCAATCCCATGGAAGGCAGACTGTAGCCTACCAGGCTTCTCCATCCATGGGATTTTCCACGCAAGAGTACTGGAGTGGGCTGCCATTTCCTTCTCCGATACTATTAACTAGTCTGCTCACTCTCTGAGTTGTACATCCTGTGGATTTTGACAAATGTAGAAAAACCCACACCCATTATGACTGTACCCTACAGAGTCCCCAATGCTTTTCAAAAACCTGCCATTTTTAGCAGTTCATGCGGCAATATCCCCAGCAAATTTGAAAGCCTTATTATAAATTCAATTCTGATTCGTCAAAGCAGAAACCAATGAGGCAATTATTTGGGGTGAAAAAGAGGAAACTACCCTTAATTATTCCAGAATTGCCAGGGTATGCCTGCTCCAAATCTTTGTTTAAGAAGGTCTTTTACGCATGGAACTGTGTCTGTCCCCTGACCCCCACCCTCAGCCCTAATGTGTGTACTGAAGCCCTTCCCAGGTGGCGCTAGTGGTAAAGAAACCTCCTACCAGTGCAGGAGACATAAGAGACACAGGTTTGATCCCTGGGTCAGGGAGATCTCCTGGAGAAGGGCATAGCAACACTCCAGTATTCTTGCCTGGAGAATCCCATGGACAGAGGAGCCTGGAGGGCTACAGTTCAAAGGGTCACAAAGCATCGGACACACCTGAGCTGCCAACCTTGCTGATACCTTGATCTTGGACATCCAGCTTCCAGAGCTGTAAGAAGATTCATTACTGTTGTTACACCAGCCCGAGCTTTGGGAAAAAAGAACTCGAAGCAAAAACTAGAAGAGATCCTCAGTACCGTCTTTCTAGATTCCATACGCATGCATTAATATACAATACTTGTCTTTCTCTTTCTGACTTATTCACTTTCTGTAGCAAGCTCCGGGTTCAGACACAGAGAACAGACCAGTGGACACGGACGGAGAGAGTGGGACAAATTGAAAGAATAGCATGGAAATATATACATTACTATATGCAAAACAGACAGCAAGCAAGAATTTGCTGTGTAAAACAGGGAGCTCAACCCAGCGCTCTGTGACCACCTGGAGGGGCAAGATGGCGTAGGAGATGGGAGGGGTGTTCAGCAGGGAGGGTCACATGTATACCTGCAGCTGATTCATGTTGATGTGTGGCAGAGGCCAACACAATACTGTAGAGCGACTGTCCCCCAATGATTGCAATCTGTTCTATGCCTCTCTGTATTGTACAATTTTAATCTTTGATTTAAAAAAAAAACAACAACTAGGGGCGAAGGGTGACCCTGTACATTCTGTTTTTCTTTTTGAACCAGGAGGAGATTCTTGGGGACCCACGGTGAGACCTGGAGCGAAGTGTTTCTGGAGTGACATGGTGACATTCAGAGCACCGCGGGGCCTCTGGGCTCCTGGCAGCTGCCAGTCTTGGAGGGGGACCATCCACTGGCTGTCAGGACAAATCCCCAGCCGCCATGTGAATCGTAGAATAAGGCTGTCAGTCATCCTGACTGGAGGACATGTGGCCCCGAAAGTACAACATTGGAGACGTGTCACTGTGTCTCGGCCGGTAACTCCAGCCCAGCCCCTGCCGAGTCTCCACGCCCCCTCAGGCTCCCCCGTCACCAGCACCGAGCTGGTCTCTGCCATTCTTTTAAAGACACATCACATAAGGAACAGTGTGCTTGATGATTGCTCCCTGACCCGCATCTCCTTATCAGAACACACCTCCCGCCCCCTGCCGAGAGCAGGTTCCCTCCCTCTCCACAGTTTCACTGCAGACATGCTCTATGAACTCCACACCCATTTTGCAGACTCCTGGGAGGAAATGTGTGGGGCTCTAGGGCTTCCCTGGTAGCTCAGCTGGGAAAGAATCTGCCTGCAATGCAAGAGACCCTGGTTTGATTCCTGGTTGGGAATTCCTCTGGAGAAGGGATAAGCTACCCACTCCAGTATTCTTGGGCTTCCGAGGTGGCTCAGACAGTAAAGAATTCCCCTGCAATGTGGGAGACCTGGTTTTGATTCCTGGGTTCGGAAGATCCCCTGGAGGAGGGCATGGCAACCCACTCCAGTAATCTTGCCTGGAGAGTCCCATGGACAGAGAAGCCTGGCAGGCTACAGTCCATGGGGTCACAAAGGGTCAGCCACAACTAAGCACAGCATTTGGAAAGTGGTAAAGACATTTGCCAGAGGAAATTCTGTGGGCTGTTTGGGTCGGAAGCAAAACTACTGACTGTTGCAGTAGTGAAGGAAGGGGTACTGGGAAGGGGTGTTGAGATTTCTAAATTGATTCAATCAAGGCAAAATTGGCATCAGCTAAACAACAGCTGGACTGGGAGAGGCAGGTTCAGAAACACAGCTTATAAGTGGCTGGGAATACATCCCACCCAGGCAATTCTTGATTTATCTCGTCCTTTCCTTGGGTCTTGATAAGTCATTAAGTTTGTCCAAATCAAACAAGTCTACCCATTATGATGGCCCCCTAGAGCCAGCTTCCTGTTGCTCCAGGATGGTGGACAATGGCCCCATAAAAGGAAGTCTGAATACACGCTGATAAAAATCAGAGTTTCCGAATGCAATGGATATTAAAAATACCAAACTTTTATGATGTTTGAATGTTAAACAGCGTCCACGGAACCAAGGTGACCCTGAGGTATGTGATAGAGTGAGAAGAAATATAGGGCAGACGGCCTCACGTCTCTGATATCGAATAATTTCCCCATTCAGCCTCCAACCACCATGGTTTCTGAATACAGAGGCCATGGCTGTTTTTCGTAGACATTCCTGAAAGCTGCAGTTTTCCTGGGGCCTCAAGGAACCCAGTCAATTCACTGTCTCTGAGCATCCCAAGACACCCAGCCAGATCATCTTCCATTTTGGTTTCCTGCCTGATACCATATTAATCTAAATTCAAGAACAAAAGCCTTCATATTTTTCTGGTACATCGAGGATTACCACCCTTGAAAGGGTTTTCTGTGATCAGCTTGTCACTTTCTTTGCTACTTAATCTCTTTCTTTCTGTAGCTCAATGGCATTTTCTTACTTTCTCTCCTACTGAAGAAATAGGAGGGCTTTTTATTTTTTTAAATCTCTCTCTTCCCCTTTAAAAACCTAGGAAGTTAAAAGGCCAGCTCATCTCGACCACCTGGCTGGGTGGGAGGTGCTAACAGCCAGCTGTGATATTGTGGCCAGCCAGCTGTGTGAGGGCCCCGCCTGCGGGATTGTCCTGGCTCTACTGGAGACCAGCTCCCCCCAGCCACATCCATTCCCATGGTCCAGAGAGGCCCATGTTTAATGTTGTTTCGTGTATTATGGGCACTGATGTCTGCTCATCAAGTTCACGGGCTGTGTAAGGCCACACACAGGAGGCTGGGCTTGGGGGATATCACCTGGCAGGTTGAATGTCTTGGCCGTGGTCCTTTCACATACCTAACGGGATCATTGCCCATCACTAAACACAAGCCCAGCCTCGTGACCCTCTGCGGAATGACGCCCGTGCAAGATACCAGTATCAGCCCTCAGCCCTGCTCCGCTACCCTCCCACCCCAGAAGCAGGTGGTCAAAGGCCTCTAAACCTGCTTGGCCTCCCTGTCCCCGGGCCTCAGACACCTGAGTCAGACTCCCTCTGCAGCTTCAATCACTTGGAAAGCTGCCAGGCAGCAGGTTAGGGAACCTGACCACCACCCATCCATCTCACCTTCTCCTCGCCCTCTGTGAACTTAATCCCACGTCCTTTGAGGATCTCAGGGCCCACACAGGTTCTGATCATAAGAAGGAGAAAGGAAGCTCACGTTGGAATTGACCCTGGGGTCTGATAGCTCTGGTCCAGCCTCAAGGACGAGAACAGCAGCGGGCCCGACCCTCCCACTTGGGGCATCGGATGGTGGCGGATGGGACCTCAGCTCGTCCCCACCCTGCCCACGCCACACTGTCCTCACTCAGATGCTCCAACTGGAAGAACCTAAAAGTGAAACCCTTCTGCCCCTGAACTTGCGCTAAAGAGCCTCACTCTCCCAGGTTAGGACAGGGTCTTCTCAGTGGCTCAGACCATGAAACTGGCCTGTTGCCCGGGCCTCTTCGCTCTGCCATGTGGGGCCGCAGGAAGCTTCTCCCAGCAGAGAGACACCTGTGCTTTACATCATTATTTCGTAAGGAAATGTTGAGATTTTCATGAACCAGGAGCAGCCTTCCTGTGACTCAGCAAAGCCACATCCCCCTTCACAGAGCCCTGGTGACTTTAAAACATTAGGTTCACTTCCCCTCGTTGCCTGACAACTCCGAGGACTCAGCTAAACCTGGACAGATAAGGAGAGGAGTAAAGGTTTTCGTTAAAGCTCTTTCAACCTTTATCTTGGGAGCAGGAATTTTCTTGAAACACGATTTTCAGGTCTAGGGAGCTGGAATATAATTTGGTTATCTCTGAAGAGCGTGGCTTCACTGTTTGGTGACGATGTACCTGCTCAGTGCTCACTCCTTTGTGTTCATTTTGCTCTGGCCACACAGCCCTCCCTCCGGCTCTTAAACCCTCCAGGCCTGGTCCTGCCCCAGGACCCTTGCACAGGCTGCTTCCTCAGCTGGCTCTTTTCCTCCCTTCATTGCATGGTGTCTCCTCCTCTGCTGACTCAGATCTCAACTCAAATGCCTTTTCTTTGAAGAGGACTTCTGACTGTCTTGATACAAGTAGTTAGTTCCTAACCCACTTTGTGGTCTTGGAGGCATCTTTCCCTCTTTGTATTTATATTATCTGATTGGCTTCTGATTCACTGTCTGCCTATAGGTGGGTCTTATCTCTTGTTCTTCTAAAACAAAATGCCTGGTACACAGGAGGCACTCAATACATGTCTGTTGGAGGAATTCTGCTCGGAAGATAAGGGAAAGCCACATGATACTCTAGTGGGGGCCCGTTTGGATATTTTTTACTTCTCTTATGTATTTTTTTTATTTTAAAATTTTATTTATTTAATTGAAGTATAGTTGATTACAATGTTTCAGGCATACAGCAAAGTGATTCAGCTATACAAATAGATATGCATTCTTTTTCAGATTCTTTTCCATTACAGGTTATTATAAGATATTGAATACAGTTCCCTGTGTTATACAGTAAGTGCTTGTTATTTATCTATTTCACATGTAGTAGTGTGTATCTGCTAGTCTCCAAGGCCATGCTTGTGCTAAGTCCTGTCTGACCCTTTGTTACCCCATGGACTGTAGCCCACCAGGCTCCTCTGTCCATGGAATTCTTCAGGCTAGAATACTGGAGTGGGTAGTCATTCCCTTCTCCAAGGGATCTTCCCAAACCAGAGATAGAACCCGTGTCTCCTGCATCTCTGTATTGCAAGCAGATTCTTTACTGCTGAGCCACCTGGGAAGCAAATATATGTATATACATATATATGTGTGTGTGGGTATTAGTCACTCAGTCATGTCTGACTCTTTGAAACCCCATGGACTGTAAGCCCCCCAGGCTCCTCTGTCCATGGGATCTAGGCAAGAATATTGGAATACTGGAGTGGGTAACCATTCCCTTCTCCAGGGTATTTTCCCAACCCAGGGATCAAACCTAGGTCTCCCACACTGCAGACAGATTCTTTCCAATCTGAGCCACCAGGGAAGCCATATATATATATGATATCATTCACCTTCAGCCACCAAATGTCGGCTGTGATTTTCACCCTCATGGTCATTATCCATAAAACTAATTTCACTTCAGATTGCTCCTACGTGGCGAACCCATGAAAACATGTGCTACAAGAGCTTTGCAGGATCATTTCAAACATCCATTCTACCGTGTCCCCTCCTCTCCACCAGAGCTCTTTCTACACAGAAGCATCTCCTGGGCTGTGGAGGCCTCTCAAAAAGAAATGCAATTCAGACCAACACTTTCCTCCTTACTGTGGTTATGCTACTCATGAAATACTGTTAAGTTCACTCCTTTCTGTTTATATTTTGATAGGGTCCAGGGCAGGCCACATTGGCATGTTGATTACTTTGAATTAAAGTACTTATGAAGCAGCTAGTGCGGGAAGAACACACTGAGCCTCCTCTGTCCCTTGAAAGTGGAAAACAACTCTCCCAGGTGACAGGTTCCCTCCCTGAAGCAGGAGGTGGAGAGACATGCTTACGACCAGAGATGGGATGCAAGGACCAGAGGGCTACAGAAACTAACCTTGTTACTACTTCACTAATTTACTACTCAAACCTGCACGTCTCTGTCTGGTCAATTCCTCACAAATGTATTGTTTCTACGTCTGAAAGATATAAAAGCTGCCTTCTTGGATCACTTCTTTGAGTCTCTTATTTCTATGGATGCCTGTACATATGAAATTAACGTGACTTTCCTTTGCCTATTGCTCTGTCTTGTGTCAACTTAATTATTAGGCCAAAGAACCAAGATGGAATGAAAAAACATTTTCCTCCCCTACAATTTCATTTAACAGTTTTTCCATATTGTTCACTTAATTTTTTTTTTTTTCTGAGTGTGTGAAAATTAACATGATTCAAGACTTTTGGTTGTCAAGGGGGCCAGGGGCTAGGAGAGGGAAGGAGTGGGAGTTTGGGGTTAGCAGATGCAAACCATTATATATAGGATAGGTAAACAAGGTCCTACTGAAAAGCACAGGGAACCATATTCAATATCCTGGGGTAAATCATAATGGAAGATAATATGAAAACAAATGCATGTATATACATAAACCGGAACACTTTAATGTATAGCAGAAATGAACACATTATAAATTGACTACACGTCAATAAAAATAAATTTTTTAAAAAAGAAAATCCACGTTTCAAAAGTCAAATCTACACCCAAAAGTGTTCTAGGAAAAGAACACCCCCATCCTCACCTGTCCAATCTCACCCTACTGTCTCTCCACCCCATTCTAACCTGTTCCCTGTAATAATTAATCTTGTTAGTTTCTGGTTTATCCTCCCTATATTTATTTTTGCCAAAAAAAAAGGCATTTATTTGCCCATAATGCACGTTTTGTTATTTTCTGCTCTTTCTTACACTGAAGAAGTGAGGCGCAGGCACTCGGGAGCTTTCGTTCCTATTTCTTCACTTGACAGCGTATCCTAGAAATCACTCCTTGGCAGGTCACAGGCTTCTTCCTCCATGTTTTTTATAGCTGCTCCACTGTCCACTCCATGTACATCCTGTATTCAAATACTCTCCTGTGACTGGGCCCCCAGGAAGGTTTCAACACTTTGCAATGATAAACAAAGCTGCCATGAATAATCTCATGCACGTGTGTTTTTGCATTGTTCAAAGTGTACCTGTAGCAAAAGTCCCTTGAACTGGCATTGCTAGGTCCAAGGCAAGTGCCTGTGTAGTTCTGTTTGCTGTGGCCAAGTTCTCTTTCTCCACAGTGGCAGCGATTTGGATTCTCCTTGGTGTGTCTAAGAGCATTGATTTCCCCCCAACAGTCTCATTAACAAAGCGTGCCATGGATCTTTTTAATGCTTTCCAATTTCATAGATGAGAAACAGGGTCAGAGTCATTTTAACTTGTGTTTCTCTTTGTATGAATAATGTTGAGCATCTCATCTCACATTTAAGGGCTGTTTTTATATCTTCTTGTGAGTTGTCTGTTCATGTCTTTTGTCCATTTTTCTATTCAATTTCTGCTCTTTTTCCCTCCATGTGTGAAGAAGCCTCTCTCTATTAGAGATATCAGCCCTTCGTCTGTGATACATGTTGAAAATATTTTCTCCCAGTTTATCACGTGTCTTTGATTTTGCTCCTGGGGCATTCTGTTAGGCAGAAGGTAAACGTAAGCATTTCCTTTATGCAGTCACACTTGTCAGTCTTTTCCTTTATCATCTTTGGGTTATGAACCACAATTAGCCTTTTTTAAATTGCAGGTTAATAGACAGCTAGTGGGAAGCTGCTGTATAGCACAAGGAGTTCAGTTCGGTGCTCTGTGATGACCTGGAGGAATGCAATGGCAGGGGTGGGCGGTGGGAAGTGACTTTGTTGTACAGCAGAAACTAACACAGCATTGTAAAGAGATTCTACTCCAATAACAAAAGAAATAAAATTGCAGATTTACAGGAATTCACTGAATTTTCTCTGAATGCTTGTATAGCTTTTTTTTTTTTTTTTTTTTACATTCAGATCTCTAATGCTTTGGGATATTTTTCTTGTGCATAGTGCAAAGTATGAATCTTATTTTAATTTTTCCCCAAACTATTCAGTTTTCAGAGCATTACTGATTAGAAGTTTCATCTTGAGAAGGAGTCTTTGGAGCCAGGATGGGTAAGAGAAAGGAAGGCAGCAAGGTACAGGGAGACAAACCTTGGCAGCTTTCCTCTGCACCTTCCTCACTGCAGACAAACCCAGTGCCCAGCACACCCAGCAAGGCTGTGTCCAATTTCCAAGGGACCTGTGGGCTTGGCCCTCACCACTGTGCTGTTCCTACTTGGGCCTGAGCTTAAGTCCAGGACCTGGTGGCTAAAAGCCAAGTTCAAGTGTCTAGTTATTTGTGGGGAGGGGAGGCCTGGTGTGTGGCTCAGAAATGATAGAGTTTCCTGCAGATTCTGTTACGTCCGGTCTGTCAGAGCCTGTACGTCTGATCTGGTGGCCACAGCTGGTCACCACTTTTCCCAACACAGTTGGAAGGGTCAGAAAAGGCCCCTTGGCCCCAAGATTCTGAGTTGGAAGCCTGGGGACGATGACACGGAGCTAGCAAAGAGATGGTAAAAGGCACTGGGCCTTTTGTTCTTTCTGATGCCTCCTCTTTCTCTTTCTGATCCATTTTGGCAGAGAAGTCTCTGGAAGTCTCTGACAGCAAAGATTTCCTGGGATGTTATGGTTATCTCGCTTCCTGTTCCAAACAGAACCATCCTCCAGAACTATACAGGCTGAGAGCATCCCCTCGCCCTGAGGACTTGCCCTGGCCTCATTTTTAGATGCCACCCCCTAGGTCTTCCCACAAACCTCCAAGGTTAGAGTTATTATTATGCCCATGTTGCAGAGGGAGAAACTGAGGCTCGGACAGCTTGCCTTCTTGCTGAGGTCATTTAGTGGCTGGCAAAATCGATGGGGAAGCAGGATTTGAATCCAGCTCCCCCTTTGCAAAGCCCAAGCCTATTTCCAGGGAGACCAGTTTCTCATTGTCATGGTGTTTAATAAGCACAAAAATATCTCAGGAGTTTAAGATGCTGAATTTTCACTTGCTCATTTCACTATGTGCAAGAAGTCAATCGTGTCCTTTTAAATTTGCATTCCAGTTCTGGGTTGTTACAACCAACCCCAGGGCCCAGCCAGCAGGAAAGTCTAGAAGAAATTGACAGGTCGAACTGTCTGAATGACATCTTCAAAATCACTAAGTGTTTTCCAAAGGTGATACAATATTAAGTAGAAAGAATGATTTTCTGGGGACACCAGGTGCCCGTTATAAATTTTAAATGCAAATGATCTGTGCTAGCTACACTTAAAAATCCTGGGATATGACCAACTAACGTCAAATACAGAATGTCCTCCCATCCTGGGCATTCATCTGCCGGTCATATTGTCGGTTAAAAGTAGTCATTTTGAAAGCAGTAATTCACTCTCTACGGTCCTTCCTTAACACAATTTCAGCCTGCAATTTAGATGATAGGAAAATTACAACCTCTGTGCACTATATTATGTGGTATAAATGTTATTACAATTAAGCCTGCTATGAACACACACACACACACAAACCCCAAAACAACCGGTCCTTGATTTAGTCTATTATAAATAACCATTTCCTATAAGCCAAGGAGTTCCTGTTAGTTCAATGGGAAACAGGACCCAAACATGTCTCATACCAGTGACCAAATGTACTGGACAAAAGCTGGACTGGAAAGGGACCAAGTGGAAGATGATTTGAGAAGGTCTGAGTTTGGCCTTTATTGGTCAGGAAATGAATATTAATCTGACCTGACATTGTGAGGTGACCAGCCAGCATGAATGCCAGAACCTCAGGCTGATGCAAGAGGCTTCTCCTTCAGCTTCAAAGCTACTCAGGACTGGGGACTTGAACCTCCCAGATCCCCTGATTCTGCCTGTCATTTACACCCCAGTCACTTTCTTCGATCAGCACACCACATTGTGCGCTAGGTTATACGGTTTCTCCCTAACTGTCCTCTTTGCCAATAATATATTTGCTCCTCAGTTTATCCTTAAGATCGTTGTTCAGGGACTTCCCTGGGGGTCCAGCAGTTAAGAATCTGTCTTGCAATGCAGCGGATGCAGGTTCAATCCCTGGTCAGGGACCTACAATTCCACATGTCATAAGAAGTGGCCAAAAAACAAAACAAAAAAGAACCAGGAAAAAAAAATCCTCAAAATGGCTAAGAGAAGATGATGTAGAATGGCTGCAAATTCTGAGGCTTCTTGATTACATTTTTTCAAGTAAGAGACACCCAGAGCCTCTGTTTTCCAAACAGAATAAGCTTGTATTTCCTTGTTTGGGAAGCAGACCAATCTTGACCTACCAAGGAACATGGCAGCTTGTTTCTCTGGGACACCGTCAGTTTCCTATGCCTAGAGGGCAGAGAACAGGACTTTTCCATACTCAGCTGCTTCTAACCATGGACCCTCAACCCTCCACCAAAACAAAGGATGTAAAAGACTTAACACAGGTGATAGAGTTTGAGAGGAGAGACTAGAGACGCCAGTGCTGAGCCCCAGGTGAACCAGGACTTCCAGCATAAATACGAGTCTCTTAATTTTTCCAACATCTCTATATCCAGAGATGTACACATCTTACTCTTGGATACAAATAACATGGTCTCTTTCTACCCCAATTTGCTTATCATGGAGTCAGATCTTCGTCGTTGTTTTTGCAAAAATAACAGGTAGTTTGGACGATTTTTTTCTAACTCTTTGAGCTTTACTAATTTCTCTGCCAGATTTTTTAAGGAACACATTTTTACTGTGACCAAATGTGAAAGTTCAATTTATTTCACTGTATATTCTGTATATTATATAAGTAGAACATATTTAAATAGGAAAATGGCAACCAAGGAAAAAATCATGGCGCTGGAGAAGATTCTACTTTGTGTCCTGTCTTTATTTTCTCCTCCTGACCCAAGAGGCACTTCTGACCTGACTTGAATTTAAGGAGATTTCCAAAGCTGTAAGAAGGCTATTAATTCAGAAAATCAGTCCTGACTTCCCTGGTTTTTCAATCAGTCCGTAGGAACTAAGCTAATTTGGATTCTGTTCAGACTTGTAAACCTTTTCGCTGCAAACAGAGCCCCAGAGCACCGCTGGAATGACAACTGGGCTGAGGTTTGTTCATCAGCTTGTAGAGGTTTTCTAAGCGAGCATAGGGTGTGAAAAGGCCCAATTTGATAATGGATGTGCCTTTCTGAGCTCATAACTATGTGTTTGATTGGGCACAAAATTCAGGCTCTCAGATCGAGCTCGGGGGCTGGCCAGAATAATCAAAATAGTGGTCAGATGAATGGCGTGGCAAAGAACTCCCACGTTTGGTTCAACAGCACCAAAGAAGCCCTGTGACGTTAAAGTCTGTTTCCAAGGACGAGAAAACTGTGCGAGATTGTCTTGATCGGACTGAGTGCCTCGCTGACATGAAGGATGTTTGGTGATGAACAAGGAACGTTCCAGTGCTGACAGTGGTGATGGCTGTCACATCCCAGGCCACCAAATGTGGCTACTAGGGCTTTCTCGGCTGGACCCATATGAGCAAAACTGCCCGGTGACAGAGCCTCCCGTTCCTCCACCTTTATCTGAGATCCTGACATCATGACAGGTGAGAGGCTGTCTTGCCTCCAGTGCGGGCTCAGCGCAACTTATTTCTGACTGAACAAACTGAAATGCTGTCCATTTGGCAAAGACACACCATTAGTGGACTGAATATATGTGGTCTTTTTTATTGTAGTATAATTGCTTTTCAACGTTGTGTTACTTTCCACTGTACAACGAAGTGAATCAGCTATATGTATACATATACCTGCTTCCTCTTAAATCTCCCCCAGCAACCCACGCCATCCCACCCCTCTGGGTCATCACAGAGCACCGAGCTGAGCGCCCTGCGCTATACAGCAGCTCCCACTAGCTCTCTGTTTACACAGGGTGGTGTGTATATGTCGATCCAAATCTCCCAGGTCATCCCACCCAACCCCTCTCCCCCGGCTGTGCCACATATCCAATCTCTACTTCCGCATCTCTGTTCTCGCCCTGGAACTAGGTTCGTCTATACCCTTTTCCTCGATCCCACACACACGCATGATAGGTGATACATGTATGGAGTCTGTCATACAGAGTGAAGTAAGTCAGAAAGTGGATATGTGCTTTTAAATAAGGTAATTTATCATAAACCATTGGTCAGAAACCAAAGTTCCCATAGAAAGATGAGTTGCTTTCCGTTTTCTTCTGTTTTATTAACTGCTGTTTCTCCTGGGACAATTTTCCTTCGTGCTGTTCCTTCTCGTATGACTTACGGCTTCCTTCCCCCCACCTCTTCTTCCTTTCTTTCCTCCCTTTCATCCCCCTTCCTTCCCTCCTTCCCTTCCTTCCTTCCCTCTTAGCCTGTAAACAACCACATTTTCTTTCTCACAGTTCTGGAGGCTGGGAAGTCCAAGAGCCGGGCATCAGCACGGCCGTGCTCTGCTAAGAGCCCTTCACCCAGCTCTGTTGATGGCTTCTGCTGTGTCCTCCCACGTGTCCACTAACGTCCTCATTTTCCAATCACTGCATTGAAGATTAAAATTTTCTCCTCAGCATAACTTAGCTCTGTCACACGTATGTTGACCTATAGTGTTTCAGTCATTTGGCTCTAAATATTTTTGGGCAACTTCCACTGTTGTTTCTTCTTTAACCCATGAATTTTTCAGGTGGGTGCTTTCAGTTTCCAAAAAGTGGAAGGGGCTCTGGCTGTCTGTTTAGTATTAATTTTTTTTTTTTAAGAAAAGCAAGTTATTTAATTTTTTGGCTGTGCTCTGCAGCATATGGGGTCTTAGTTCCCCAGTCAGGGATCAAACCTACACCCCCTGCAAGGGAAGGCAGAGTCTTAACCACAGGACCTCAGGAGAAGTCCCTAATTTCTAATTAAGGTCCATTTTAGTCAGAGAACAAGCTTCTAACCTCTCAATTCTTTGAGGTTTGTTAAGAATTTCTTCATTTAAATATTATGTGTTTTAAACAAGAAAACATATTCCCTGAAGGTCAAGACTTCTAAGCACATGTCTTAGATTGAGTGGACTGGCACTGTTTGTTTACATTAATTTTCAGTCTGCCTTAATTTCTCTGCTTCTGAATCTTGGATTACACTCCCCCATTAAGTTTGTAAATTTATTTACCCATGCTTCCGGATCAGCCTCTGCTTTATACACTTTGAAGTGAAATAGTTAGGTGTATGAATGCTTTATCTTACTTAAGGATATTTCCTTTAAAAAACCTGTCCTGTCTCTTTTCCTGTATTACCACTTTTTACCTTAAATTCTACTATTGTCTGCTCTGAATATAGCTACCAGCTCTCTTTGGCTTAGCACTTATCTGGAATATCTTTTCCAGCCCTTTACTTTCTGTGTCATTTTGGAGCAATTTGTAAGTACTCTTGGACTTACTTTGTTTTTCAAAAAACACAAAGAGCTTTAAGATCATTCAGTGATAAATCTAGCTTAAGGCTCGGAGATAAAAAGAATTGTCCTCACAATGAGGTTCTTCAAATACTTAAAAACAACTTGAAAATCTATAGGAATTACAGAAACAAAATTAGTTCCCTTCTTTATTTGCCCATCTGGACTTGGGAGTTTTTGAAACCTGAGGCTGCAGGCTTTTTTTTTTTCCTTCTTCTTCTTATCTTTCAGGGAAATCTTGGACATTTCTGGGATGCTGAATCCTAGAGATCATTTCCCCACTAGGAATGCAATAATGGTGTAACAGCTCTCCACACTCTTCAGGGAGTGTTCTGTTTAGAAGAGAAAAACATCCCTAAAAGCATTTGTGAGAGATGACTGAGTGTTTTTATCATCAGTGATACGGGCTTTTCCCCCATAAATATATGGCATTCAATAACACAATCTCCTTCCCCAGCTCTATGCACTCGTCCTTCAAAGCCACTCTTTCTTCAACCATGTGACCATTCAGCAGAGAAAAATCAGCCCGTTTACATAACAGCTGTTAGTGCGAGAGTTGACATATTACTTCAGGGCCTTCTGCCTATAATGGGTTTTTCAAATGTTTGCCATGTTCAGTTGATTAGTTGTGGGTGATCTGAAATGTCAAACTATTAGCCTTGACAACTACTGCCAAGGTTACTATCTTTGGAAAATATCTTTTTAATAATATAACTGTTTGTAAGTGGAAAAGGTGATGCTCAAAATACAAAGTCACAGTAAGTGTGGATTACCGAACCACTGATGGCTTCAGTTTTTTCATTCTCCTTGGTGATACATGGTCTGGGGGCTTCTTTTTAATGAAAAAGCACCCCCAATCCAGCCCTGGGTTTCCCAGAGCTGCACAAATGTGGATGGCAGGATGAGAAACAGAACACAGGGAAGAGAGGGAGGGTGGACAGGAATGAAAATTCTGGATTGAAGAGTTCTATCAATCTCCTGCACGAGTGATATCATAAAGTCATTTCCAAGCCTGCTCACAGAAGAAGCTTTGCAAATCTGACTCCAGTATGGAGGGCGTCTTAAAATCTGAATTTGTATATTTCAATCATCAAGATGGTCTGGGCTGTCAAGGAACCTGGAATGGGCTCCAGTTAGTCTTGGCCCCTCCTTTTTGTTTCTTTGTTCTCTGTTCTCAACTGTAGGGCCCCTATCCAAGGGCACCCCGTATTTTTATCAAGTGTCTTCTAATCAGTGATATTTCTAATTGCAATCAAGTCTTTCCTGCCCTCTTCTCTGTGTACACTAAATTTCCATCATTGTCTTCAATTCTTTCCACGCCTAAACTGGCCTGTATGATGATATTACCAAGAACTGAACATAGGGACATCAAGGTGGGCTGTGACTGCCAGTCATCCTATCAGTAAGGGGTCAACAAGTGTCCATACAACTACCCCTCTCAGGAGAGATATTTCCATTGTAACCCAGCCCTCCCTGTTAGTCCAGGCATCTTTGCTGGGCTAGGAAATGCTGGTAGGAAAAACCAACAAACATCTTCCTTTTATGATCAGAGTGACATCAATGCTTACCCAATAAAAAAGTGGAAATCTGCAAGGAGACTGACCACCACCAGGAGTTCATCAGCTGGCCATCACAGAATCGGTGTTTCTGCAAAGGAGGAAAAACAAACAAACAAACAAACCACACACACATCATGACATCTTCACATGAAGAAGCACAGAGAAACTGTGATGTTTTCTTTTTCTTGCTCTTCATAACAAGACCGATTGAACTCTTCCACAGGAATATGTCTTACTCAGTGGGTGAAATGGGGAAGGATTTATACAGGAAGAGAGAAGGATTGAAGAGGCATTTTATAATCTATGAAAATACGAGAAAGTGCATCTTTCCTGTATCGTTTTTTTAGAGCAGAAACTCTAAAATCACAATACCTGAATCCCACATCAGATTGATAGTGAGGTTTCAGGCACTGTGTCAGTCTGGTGGGGAGGCTACTCAGGGGCAGGAGGTCATTTGCTATTAGTTTAAAGGACTCTAAAGAAGGCTGCTAAGGGACCTCCCTGGCTATCCTGTGGTTAAGAACTGCTTTCCAATGCAGGGGACATGGGTTCGATCCCCAGTATGGGAACTAAGATCTCACATGTCGCATGGCAACTAAGCCCACATACTGCAGCTAAGAAATGACACGGCTAAATAAATAAAAATAAAATAAAATTTAAAAAATCTTTCCTTCCAAAAAAAATAAAGAAGACTGCTGGCTCTCCAGGAAGGCAATCACTTGAAAACCAGGGCAAGGCAACTCTGCTTAAGCATAGCTCTGGTCTTTCACACGTTCTTCCCACCCCAGTCCCCTACTCAGAAGACCTGGAGATGTGGAAAGCTCACTGTGATAAAAGCCTTTTTCTATAAGTTAGATGCAAATGTCAAATGTGGTTTATTTAATCATCACATGACAAAATAGTGATAATAAAAATAGTTTAACAGATACAGATTCTAAAATTTGTTACAGATGTTAGTTAAAATGGGTACATGGGTAGAACTTGAAGAAATACTGAGTTAAAGTGAAGGAAGTTCAAAGATCACCAAACAAACTGTGTCAAGGGAGTTATCATTTTGTTGTTATTGTTTACTCTCTAAATCATGTCTGACCTTGCAACACCATGGACTGTAGCCCTCCAGGCTCCCCTGTCCATGGGATTTCCCTGACAAGAGTACTGGAGTAGGTTGTCATTTCCTTCTCCAGGGGATCTTCCTGACCCAGGGACTGAACTCATGTCTCTCACATTACAGGCAGATTCTTTACACACTGAAGCACCTAGGAAGCCCCTGTTATCATTTTAAATGTGTATTTTTGTTATTAGTTTCTAAAGCTGAGGTCTCGATTGCTTTCTATTGAAAATCATCTCAGAATAACATTTTACATGTATAAAATAAAATTTAGAGGAATATAAAAGGGATCCAACACTTTGAAATACAGTTATTAAAATATTAAAACACTAATGTGCGATATGAGCATACTAACTTCATTCCTTCACAGAATCCGGGGTGAGTTGTTATCCCTATAACTTTAAGGAAGTGATGAGCATACATGGTGGTTTGTTATCTCTGCAACAACTGCAGTGTGATGTGAAAATATCTGATTTCTGTTGATGACAAAGTCACAGGTACTGTTGATACTAGGGTGGTTTGTTGACCATATTGATAATGAAAGGAAATGCCAAAGTTCAGCCAGAGATTTGAGAAAATGATAGAATTTTTTTTCTCATTTCTCATTCAGGTTCCCAGACACTCTGAATTCCAACCATGGACCTCACAGGGGTCCACAGACTCCAATGGAGAACTGACATAGTTCACAGAAGTTACATCACATACTGTGTTCAGGTCTGGCTTTTTATTTACTTATTTGGATCTTAGTTCCCCAACCAGAGATCAAACTTTCACCCCCTACACTGTGAGCTTATCTATTGGACCTCCAAGGAAGTCCCAGCGGTCTGGCTTTTTTAAGGAAGGCCCTGCCCCTCTTCTGATCCAGCACAAGCCCAAGCCGTGCCCTTGAATGCCTGGGACGTCATTATGGAAGCTTCGCCCGTCCTCATCACGGGCCCGCAGTGTCTGATTTCAGACCCTGAGACTCTTCTTCAGGTCACAGCTGTCTTACCAACTGGAAATCTAAATGTTTCATCATTTCACTGTAGCTGTGAAGTGAATCCTTGTTCACATCCATAATTCCTTCTGGAATAACTGTTGAGCCTGGAAATCCCACAGTTTCCCCACTGTTGATCAGAAGCTCCAACAGAAAAGACTTCTTGGCTGCTGAGCTTCTGAAAATAGAAAGGAAGGAATATTTTCTTCCACAAAATGTCTTTGACTTAAAAATGTTATAGTTAGTATCATTAATTAAACCATCTAATAACATCCAGTAAATAGCCGATTAAACCCAAGTCAGACTATTCTGAGAGGCAACGTAACATGGTGGATGTGTCTCCAAAGTCAAACTAATCTGGGTTCAAACTCCAGCCAGATGTTTAATAAATATGACCCTGAGTATTTAATCTCCCCCAGCCTCAGTTTCTATAGATGTAAACTGTAGAGAGCCACACACATCCCAGAGAAGCAGTGGGAGCGTGAAAGGAGGTAGTGAAATACGTGTGGACACTTAGGACAGAGCCTGAAACGCAGAGGTCCATAAAGCAAGTGTGGTCCTTACTCTGGAAACACAGTCACTCCTGCCACTCCCCTTTCTGTTTCGTGGCTCCTTCTAGGAACGGTATAAATGTCAGTTTCCTCATCAGAAAAATGCTGTTCTCTACTCTCAAGACTTCTTATGAAAAGGTTAATTGGAGAAACACATTTTTATAGGACATGCCAACTCCCCCATGAGGAGTACTTGCTAAGTTTCTGGCACAAAGAAATAATTGCAAATGGAGGGGGAGTGGTCATAGAGAAATCAGAGCAAGAAATTTCAAAAAACAGAAGTATGATATGAATAGTCCAACAACAAAATTGCAAGGAGGTAAATTAGGTTCATCATTTGAAAAGACCCTGATACTGGGAAATATTGAAGGTGGGAGGAGAAGGGGATCACAGAGGACAAGATGGTTGGATGGCATCACCAACTCAATGGACATGAGTTTGAGTAAACTCCGGAAGTTGGTGATGAACAGGGAGGCCTGGCATGCTTCAGTCCATGGGACACAAAGAGTCAAACACAACTGAGCGACTGAATTGAACTGAATGGAAATTAGGTTCTGAACCTCAGACTAAAAGGTAATGATTCAGTTGTTCATGGGAACAGTACCATTGATTCAAATCAATAACAAGGAACACTGTATAAATCACTGTTTCCTTCTTTTTGATTTTCAATCTGGCAAAATCGATTCCTTTAAACATTGCCTCAAATCCATGGGAGGAGTCAATTTGAATGCAATCAGCTATTTTAAGCTCTCTGAATTTTTTAAAATTTGGTTTTTGGTACCTATTTGAGCATATGATTGAAATATAACTTGGGCTTCCCAGGTGGCACTAGTGGTTAAAGAACTTCCCTGCCAATGCAGGAGACATGAGACACGGGTTTGATCCCTGGGATGGGAAGATCCCTTGAAGGAGGGCATGGCAACCTACTTGAGTATTCTTGCCTGGAGAATCCCATGGATGGAGGAGCTTGGCAGGCTACCGTCCATAGAATTGCAAACAGTTGGACATGACTGAAGCAACTGAGTGTGTACACACACAAAATACAACCTGAAAGGACTGATGTTGGTGAGAGACCAGAAGAGTCCCATGTCACGTGTTGCTCTTGCTATTTCACAGGCCCACTTAGGAAATCTAGTTTAGACAAATGGGAACTGAAACGTAGGTGATCATCTATAAAGTAAGCAACAAAAAGCAACCTCCACCAAAGAAGATACTTCTTTCCTCCAACTGTCATTCAGTCTCAAACACCTTTAAATCAGTAATAATGGCAACAACCAGCATTTCTTGAGCATTCACTTACTACATGCTGGTCACACGAACGACCTCATTTTTCCTCCACACAAAAGGCTAGCAGGCAGGTCCCATTAGCATCCCATTTTACAGATCTGAAGCTGGTTTACAGAGGTGCAGCTAGCGCAGGAGGGAAAGCTAATGTGCCCATGCAGGGGTGTCCGTGGGCAAAGACCATTCAAGACATGCTTATTCTTGCACCGCCAAGTCAGTGTGTCACAGCTCTTCTTTATGAAACTGCAGACTCCTTCAAAGTGGAGGGATACATCAGCTGACAGTTAGCTGACACTCTTTGTGTGAGAAACTTCAGTCCAAGAACTGGAAGTACACACCCAGAAGCTGAAGGCTCCGTGCTCTCCCTGCCCTCCTGAGGTCAGTGGCTACGCAGGGACCAGGGCGTGGGGTGGAGGGGAAACCCCAGCGTTAATATTGGACTCCCACTCTCTTCCTTAAGGACACTGCTGCTGCCGCTACGCCGCTGCAGTCGTGTCTGACTCTGCGACCCCACAGACGGCAGCCCACCAGGCTCCCCCATCCCTGGGATTCTCCAGGCAAGAACACTGGCGTGGGTTGCCATTTCCTTCTCCAATGCGTGAAAGTGAAGTCGCTCAGTCGTGTCCAACTCTTTGCGACCCCATGGACTGCAGCCTACCAGGCTCCTCCATCCATGGGATTTTCCAGGCGAGAGTACTGGAGGGGGCTGCCATTGCCTTCTCCTAGGAACACTGAGAGGAGGCTAAAGCATGTTACTCTTCAAAATGTTTGCTGTGAGTGGTGTGGGCACTGCCACTGAGACTTTTGGAAAAGATGCAAAGTCACCAGCCTTGTCAGACAGTTGACTTGAATGGAGTGAGAGTATTTTTTCCAGAGAAGCTGAGAGTTTCTGGAGCTCTTTATTCTGCCTGCCCTCCTGCCCCCGCCAGCCTCACCCTGACATGTGATCTGGTTTGCAGCTTTCCTTATAGAAATACTGGTCTCAAATGAAAAATCTAGCTTTGAAATCCTAGCATTCTCAGCATGAGGCAAGGTGCTTGCCCTACAATGCCACCAAAGAGAGGTTTCTCCTCTAGATTATTGAGAGTAAGAGTTTTGTTATAAAAATCGTCTCTATTTGCTGAGATGAATCTTTCAGGACATTGCTTCCCCAACCCCCTTTGGATTTAATCAGGCTTTGTTTTGTAAGTCAATGAAACTGAGAAATTTTAAATCAACACTCCACCCCATTGCCTTTTTTTTCCACTTTGTGATGTTAACATGAGGAGGGCAAAGTTTATTATTTAATTTACCAAGAATCTTCCCAACCCATTAGAGAAAACTACACATTTTTATTCTACACAGAGTTTCAACCACCTTACTTTATAGAAATGGGCCTAAGAATCAATGAAGGAAAGATGAAGATGGTTAACACCGTGAAAGGACCAGTCTACTCAAAGGGCTCAGCATGGCTGGCTACCTCCCAAGTTCCTGATGTTTCTACAGGCAGTGAAGAAAGAATGAGAAAGGAAATTCCTAGTTACCATTCACTGAGTACTTCCTACACGCCAGGCACTGTACTGCTCACGTTGTTTTGTGCAGATATTGATTTTATTCTTACCCCTCCTTGGGAAGATAAGCATAATAATTTCCATTTGAGACATGAGGAAACTTTGCGTCAGAGCAGTGAGTGAATTTCCAAGTTTCCGCAGCCTGTAAGTGGTTTGAATCCACGCCCTTGACCTCTGGGCCTCCTGTAACTTCTGCCCTGAAGACGTATATACACAGCCTAGGAATAAAACTCACATGTCCAGACTCAGGCGGAGGTCTGGAGGCAAAGGCAGTCAGCTGACTACAAAATAGGCAGACCTGTTACATGGTTTGCCTTCCAGAGCCATCTCAGTAGTATTGTAAACCCCAGTTTCTCATTCTGCCAAGTCCCCATCAGAGGCAACTTGACATTCACATTAGAAATACACTAATTTATTGGGACGGATTTTCCCATTTAGATCATAACACATAGGCTGTAAAAACTCCCAAAGTAATGGCTCTCCGTTTATATTCAGATTGACTTTGAACAATATTCTGGGGAATTAGTAATAACTCTTACAGCATCTTGATGAAAAGATAACAGTATATCCATTGTCTATTTGTGGGGGGGGCATGGATGAAAAATGAAGGTATCTAAGGGATAATCACATAATCTGAAGTTTAACAGAAAATTAAGTGAAATTACGTAGGTGTAAAAGTGTCTGTTTAATGGAGTTGTTGAGTTGCTCAGTCATGTCCGACTTTGCGACCCATGGATTGCAGCATGCCAGGCTTCCCTGTTCTTCACTATCTTCTGGAGTTTGCTCAAACTCATGTCCATGGATGGAAAGTACTACCAAATATAAAGCGTATATGAGGAAGGCCAGTACTCCATAATGTGTGGACTGCCATACTCCAGGTGCGTTTTGCTGGCTATAATCTGGAACATCTCCCTGACTAAGTGAGGTTTTCTAATTCATTCACTCCTTGAACATACACTCAAATCCCAGATACCACACTGGCACGAAGTACCACATTCTTGAGCTAGGAACCAGCAGACACCTTGGGGAAAGGAGAGAAGCAGAGACAAGCTTTTTAAAGCACGAGGAAGAATCAGAGTTCAGGCTATTGGAGATTTTATATCAGTGATATCCTGAGCTGAGAAATGCTGGTTCTATTTGGTATCTCCTGGGCACTCAATAAAGGGTGATGAACTACGGAGCTGAACCAGAGTCCACAAGGCAAGTTGGAAGAGCTAGGTCATTTAAATAGAGGCCAGAGGAGGTTTTGGCCTTAAAATCACTTGTGATGTTCTAAATGCAAGGCATCAGGAGTTGTAAACGGTTTAGTAAATAGATTTTTGCCAAATAGTTTCCTCACAACTCTTCCTCCCAGAGCAATGTCCACATCATTGTGGAATCCAGTTTATCCATTCTAGGAATTTGAATGAGTACCCCCCAAAAAGGTTATCTTAACAAAAAAGTGATACCCATTGTTATCTCATGATCCAGCCAACAACACAGGGCCCTTCTATCTTTACTTGGAGACTGAATTTATGGAAAGGCGGGGCTTCTCCTGCTCACAGCCACTGAGCCCATCCAAGCTCCAACATCTCCACCTTCAGGAGACAATGTAAAACTCACTTCGGTACCCAGTCCTTTTTGGATATCGGATCAAGCAGTACACCCTACAGCAACCTCATCTGCATTTCTTTTTTCCACTTTTCCAATCCCAACCCTCCACCTCTCTCCCCATAAAACATCCTGATTCTTAAGGCTGATCTCAGACATCTCCTCCCCCTCCCCTGTCATGAGAAAACAGTGGGAAGAAGGGAATGTCCCTCCTTCTCCTTGTCTGGACAGCAGGCCTCTTTCAAGGGTCCTTTCCGACGACTCAGCAGACAGTCAACACCCAGGTCAGAGACATTCCTCCAACCATGGTTCTAGAGGAAAAGGGGAACAGAAAAAAAGATCCCAAGATTCCACTAGAAAAATGGTACAGATGATCTTGTTTGCAAACTGGAAATAGAGATATAGAGAACAAAGGTGGACACCAATGTGGGACAGAGGGGTGGGATGAATTGGGAGGTTGAGATCAATATATATACACTGTTGATGCTATGTTTAAAATAGACAGCTAAGGAGAACATACTGTATACCTCAGAGAACTCTGCTCAATGCGCCGTAGTGACCTACATGGGAAGGAAATCCAAAAAAGGGACATACATGTATACGTACAGCTGATTCACTTTGCTGGACAGCAGAAATTACACGACATTGTAAAGTAACTACACTCCAATAAAAATAGAAAAAAAGAAAAGATTCAAGGATTCCAGACATTTTTCTGATTGTATAGAAAGTATTGGCTACAGTTTCCAAGAGTTGGGAGGTTAACCACAGAACAGTGGAAAACTGCAGGCCAGCAGAGGTGGTCCAACGACTCAGGTTTCTTTTTGTCTCTTAATCAAGGGCTGTTGGCTTCAGCTGGGACCAGAGGGTGAGTCTCCCCTGACACTAATGTCCACCAAGATCAGGAACAACCATCACTTCAGAAATGTCACACTGCCCAACGGGTCCTATTCCTCCCAGCAGTTACATCTAGGCCAATCAGCGCTGTCCAAAAGACCTTCCGGCCACGGTGAAGACGTCCTTTCCTCCTGCTCTGTCCACTTCAGTAGCCATGGATGATGTGGCTCTGGGCACTCTTGAAATGTGGCAAGTGGGACTGAGCAGCCAAATGTGTATGTTTCCTATCATTTTAATTAATTTTAATTTCAATAGCCCCCTGTGACCAGCTGTTAGCATCTGGGTTAAAATCTCTATGCCAAGTCTAGAGTTTGTCAGTGTGAAGCTGGAGATGGTTTCTACCAGCTGTATCTTGAACCCACGCTTTCTCTCTGCTTCCATACTTGGGTCCCTTTCTGATTTTCATTTTCCCACATGGTCATATAACCATCCTTTAAAACCATTCCCTTGCTAAAAAAAAAAAAAAAAAAAAAAAAGGTCTCAAGCAGAAAAGTGGGCAAACATCCCAGGCAGAATTTTTGGCTTTTCAATTAAATTTTGTTTTTTCATAAGTTACACTTGTTTCCAGGCCTTCCAGATTATCTAACTAGAGTCAAGCTACATAAGTACTCTGTGATGTAATTTCTCACGTGGGCCTCTACTTTCTAGCAGAAGGCCTTCCAGAGCTGCAGACGCTCCGTCCACAGTTGCAGCTCAGAGTCCTTTGGGGGGTGATGTGGTAACAGCCTCTTCCTGTGGCTTCCAAACAGCCTGATGGTAGAATTCCCAGTGAGCTCCTCCTGGGAATTTTCCAGGGCCCCTCTCGAACCCAAAGAGTCAGACTAGGCAAAGGTGGATCCCCCGCCCTTCAATTTGATGAGCTCTCCAGACAGAGTAAGCAGACACTAGTACCTGGGCAGCTCTGGGGACGTCTTGGGCTGTCCACTCTGGGCAGGAAAGCTTCAGTGGCAATGTTCTTTCCACTCCATCCCCCAGTGGGTCCAGTCGTGGGAAGAGCAGAAGGGAATTTCAATGGTGTTACACTGAAAATGTTGTGACTTCAGGGGAGAAAACCATGTTCAGCCTAAACTCTTATCAGGAAGCTCTTTCGCCCGTAAGGGTATGAGAATTGGACTATAAAGAAAGCTGAGCACTGAAGAATTGATGCTTTTGAACTGTGGTGTTGGAGAAGACTCTTGAGAGTCCCTTGGACGGCAAGGAGATCCAACCAGTCAATCCTAAAGGAAATCAGTACTGAATATTCATCGGAAGGACTGATACTGAAGCTGAAACTCCAATACTTTGTCCACCTGATGCAAAGAACTGACTCACTAAAATGACCCTGATGCTGGGAAAGATTGAAGGTGGGAGGAGAAGGAGACAACAGAGGATGAGATGCTTGGATGGCACCACTGACTCAATGGATATGAGTTTGAGTAAACTCTGGGAGTTGGTGATGGACAGGGAGGCCTGTTGTGCTGCAGTCCATGGAGTTGCAAAGAGTTGGACACGACTGAGCGACTGAACTGAAGGATTTTGAAATGCTTCTTCTGTGGAGGGGTGGCAACAAATGCTGCAGAGACCACCAGGGAGCACAGGCAGATTCTCACCTGGGGTGGAAGGTGCTGGAAAGCCAGCTGCCACACTGGCCACCATTCCTAGGGATTTGAATGGAGCAAGGAGCCAGCTGTGCAGAGGAGACCAAGAACACTGTGGGACAGAAAAGAATCACACAGGCCCACGGAAGACATCAGGGGAAGAAGAATTCCTCTGAGCCTCTACAATCCCACCAGTCCTTTTATGAGGAGGAACAGACTGTATATCAGCATCTTTGAGTTGGTTATATTTGCAGTTTAAGTTCCACGTGGTAAAATACACATGGCTCAAATTTGCTGGGTATGGATCCAGTGATGTAGGAGTCCATTTTTCAACTTCACAGAGACCCCAAGCTAAGCAGTCTTGCAAAAGGGGACTAGGTGTGGCTGCCAGGACTGAATGGACCCCGCCCAAGTGTTCCAGTCAGGATTCTGGGGTGCAAAAACCTGCCCACACAGACTGGTACCCTCACTGAGTTTTGTTTCTAAGATGAGATTTGCAGGCAGCATCAACATTTTGAGAACTAGAGCCCAAACCCTGATGTCTTTGTTTCTCTATTGCCTTTGCCCGCTTCCTTCCTTTTCTATTTCTATGTCCCAAACTAAAATATCTGGTCAAATTATGCTGGCTTCATCTTCCCCTTCCTCTTGAAGAACTCTCTGGAGGGAGGGGTAAGCTGGGTTTTCCAGCATTTTCTCTCTCAGGTGTGGACAGGGAAGAAGGCACGACCCCAACCACGTCAGCATAGGGGGAGGGGCACCACACTTTGTGGATGAGGCGTTGCTGTAAGCCACACCTATTTGTTGTAGATTTTCTTTGGTCTCTAGGGCTTTCCTTGTGGCTCAGCTGGTAAAGAATCTGCCTTTAATGCAGGAGACCTGGGTTCAATCCCTGGGTTGGGAAAGACCCTCTGGAGAAGGGAAGGACTACCCACTCTAGTGTTCTGGCCTGGAGAATTCAGTGGACTGTATAGTCCATGAAGTCGCAAAGAGCTGGACATGACTGAGCAACTTTCACTAGGAATTGAGGCTGCAATTGATAAATGGGTCACTTCCCTTGAACGTGGGTGGATTCTAGGGCCTCAGCCTCCAGATCTCGTTCAGTGGCCTAGGATTCAAAGACATTCTCTTTATGCCTCCAATAGAAATTTCTTGGGGTTTTCTGGAAGTGGACACCTGAGACCCAAGAGGGTTTGTTTCTCACTGGTTGGGACTCTCACCTTTGGAAATGTTGCCTCCGTCGGATATTGAGATGCGCTCAGCCCAGTGCATCCTTTCCCTGCGTGACCACATGCCAGCTGCTCATCAAGATGCCCTGGGCTCCTGTTTTCTGCTGCTGAGCATTTCTGTTCTTGCCTATTACACTTCTATACTTCTGTCATTAGCTGCATCTGCTCAGACGAGCTTGCTTCCATTTATCTTATTTACAGTAATGTCGAGTGCACTATAAGTATTGCTGAGAATTACCCTGGCTCCATGAAGATGCCTTCGTCGTTTTGAAGGAAAGCCACCCAAATTACAGTGTGTAGCGGGGAGAGTTCACACCAGTCTATAAATGTGAAAATCTTCAAGCATTGTGCTGCATTTTTTTTTTTTATTTGTTTTCCCTGGAGTAGGTTAAACCTCTTAAATTAAGATCCATGCTCAGATGCCAACAGGGAATGGAGTGTGTATGGAACCAAATACATCAACTGGAATGTGTTTATTGCTTAAGTGTCATTTCTGCCTTCATCTTTTACATAGCCTTTTCTGGTGTTCAGAAAGGAATCTGGTGTTTACGATGATTCCTATCATTTCTCCCAAATGTGTGCTCTTTGAGTCTGCTGGGAACCATAGCAAGTTTTTTCATTCATTCTTTTTTTTCCTCCTTTTCTAGTTATTGCCCTGTTCAATTTATAAAACAATGGTTCTGGAAGCTTGAACTGAACTCTGATTTTTTTAAAAAACTAGTAAGTGGTACTACAGTACTGCCTTCAGTTCCAACAGGAAAAAGAATTTGTATTGCTTTTTAGGATTCTGCTCATCTCTCTAAGTATTTGTTTTCCCTGGAGTAGGTTAAACCTCTTAAATTAAGATCCATGCTCAGATGCCAACAGGGAATGGAGTGTGTATGGAACCAAATACATCAACTTGAATGTGTTTATTGCTTAAGTGTCATTTCTGCCTTCATCTTTTACATAGCCTTTTCTGGTGTTCAGAAAGGAATCTGGTGTTTATGATGATTCCTATCATTTCTCCCAAATGTGTGCTCTTTGAGTCTGCTGGGAACCATAGCAAGTTTTTTCATTCATCTTTTTTTTCCTCCTTTTCTAGTTATTGCCCTGTTCAATTTATAAAACAATGGTTCTGGAAGCTTGAACTGAACTCTGATTTTTTTAAAAAACTAGTAAGTGGTACTACAGTACTGCCTTCAGTTCCAACAGGAAAAAGAATTTGTATTGCTTTTTAGGATTCTGCTCATCTCTCTAAGTTAGAACCTAAGCCCACTGTTCTCCTGAATTTGTATCTCGCAGAGATGGGAGAGAATTGTGGCCAGAGGTGGAACTGCATGCGGAAGGTTTACCTCCACGATGATTGCACGTGTGCGCTCTCTGCTGGCCTAGTTTATGGCAACAGCTGTCGGGAAAACTGGTCTTGGGAAACAGGT
Organism: Aepyceros melampus; assembly: GCA_006408695.1. Lineage (NCBI taxonomy): Eukaryota > Metazoa > Chordata > Mammalia > Artiodactyla > Bovidae > Aepyceros > Aepyceros melampus. Next base: position 225,438 of record SJXQ01003117.1, on the reverse strand, counting down.
GTTTAGGAAGACGGTACTTCCCCAGTGGCTCTGCGGTGAAGAGTCTGCCTGCCCTGCCGGAGACCAGGAGACAAGGGCTCGATCCCTGAATTGGGAAGATCCCTGGAGAAGGAAATGGCAGCTCCCCTGAGTATTCTTGCAGGGAAAATCCATGAACAGTGGAGCCTGGCAGGCCCCTGTTTATGGGGTCACAAAGACTTGGACATGAGTGAGCACTCATGCGTGTTTAGGTAGAAAAGTAGAAGAAAATGAAGACGACTGAAATGTCTCTACAGACCCTCCCCCAAATGGGTAGGAATAAATATTCTCAGAAACTGTCCATGAACTGTCCCTGGAAGTTAACTTCCCATGCTTTTAAAGCAACAGTCCAGAATGATATATTAACATTTATCATGGTAGGGGCCCAAGCAGGATGCTTGGGGGAGGAAGGGGCATGCGCCCTCGCGTGCCTGTGTGTGTCAGTCCAGCTCTGGCATTTCCATCAGCTCCTCCATTAAAATATGTGTGTGTATATATATATAAACGGGCAACTGGCATTTCCTCAAACTTACGCACAAGGTGTCACACAAATGTGCCTCCAGAGTCCCCCCTTCACCGCTTCCAGGCCCAGCCAGATAACTGCTTCTAGAGGCAAGATGCAGGCCACCACCCTATCTGTCCCCTACTGCAATGCATCTGGTAGCTCAACCGGTAAAGGATCCGCCTGCAATGCAGGAGACCCAGTTCAATTTCTGGGTCAGGAGAATCTCCTGGAGAAGGGATAGGCTATCCACTCCTGTGTTCAGGCCTGGAGAATCCCAAGGACAGAGACGCTGAGCAGGCTACAGTCCATGGCTTTGCAAAGAGTTAGACATGACTGAGTGACTGAGTGCATACACACACACACACACACACACACACACACACAATGTATCTGCTCAACTGTCCAGTTATACATAGTGGAGATTCACCAGATGGTGATTCTGAACTTCTCTTGCGCCCCTGAAACATGGCTTGCTTTCCTTCCCAGCCATTCTCGGGTGACCAGCCAAATCCTTGGGTGTGGAGGGGCTGTAGTCATGTCTGGATTCCAACTTCCTGGGCACTCCGGGAGGTGGAGGACTGACCTGGAAGGCACGCGCTGAGATGAGATGCTAGCGGCGGTGCTCGGTGCTCCTTTGGGGCTGAGGCCTCAGACAATAACATCATAACAATGTTAGGAAGATAGAAGTTCCTTGGATTGGGACAGAACCAGTGTGGCTTCTGATACATGGCCAACACAGGCTCCAGTGAAGTGCCCACTGCCCCAGCAGGACAGGCCAGGGCTGTGGTGGCCTTCCACCTCTCCACCACATCCCTGCCACCACTATGTCTGCTACACCCTGACAATAGTCTCCCTACCGCTCTTTCCATTCCCACTTGTCTCTCTCATAACCTGCCACTCCACTCTGAGTCAAAATGCCATTTAAATGTCATGCCAGAGAGTTCATCCCGAAATCCCAAAGTGATCCTTGCACCCTCTGGATTAAAACTTTCCAAAGATTTCCACTGCTTTTTAGGATAAAGACTAAAATCCCAGCTTATGGGACCCCTTATCTAACTTTCCCATCAATCCTGAGTCCAAAAAGCCTCCTTTGTTCTCGTTGTGTATTGCAGGAGTACGTCTAATATCAGAGCCTAAGCTCCGTAAGGGCGAGGTGAGAGCCAGGGTTCCAATCAGTCACTGTATCCCAGTGCCCTGCACACGGAGCCTGGTATTCAGCAGGTCATCCATGATTATAACTATTTGCTGAAGGAACTGATGAATACACAGTGCAGGCGGTGGCCTGGGTAGCTTCTTCAGTGCCAAGAATGAGAGCACCAGCCCCTTTGGGAAGAGCTCCCTTGGTAGGAATATTGGTGACAGCCGCCATCCTTCCCACTCTCGTGGCTTCACTGGCCACACAGTAATCAACTCCAGACATCACCAAGAGGGGTCAGAGCAGACAGGAAGGATGATGGCGGGCCCCACACCTTCACCGGGAGAATCTGATGGGGACCAGAGCTGAGGCACCTTCTGGCCAAGTGCTGGGAAATAAATGTTGGGAGGACCAGGGTTCCAGAAACTTCCCTGGCAAGGGCCTGAGCTTAAGAAATATGCCCTTTCTTCTCATATCACTTGCCAAGATTTCAGGATTAGGAATATCAAGTTACCAAGCAACAGGTATCTTTCTAGTTCTAGGACCAAAGGAGAGGAATAGAGCCCATTCAAAGAAAGAGCAACACAGACTCAATGAACTTCAGGGGTTTTGGCCAACCCTGACCTGCAGTATTCCACCCCAGAAGCCCATTTTGATCACTGAGATGTTGTCTCATTGATTGCACTTCCTCTGATCGTGTATCAGGGGCATAAGAAGGCCTACAATTTCAAAATATGATCTAAATGTGTCTCAGTGCTCTTTACAAACTTATGTTTGTGGCATATGACTGGGTCTTTTAAATGTGTTTTCCTAGAGATCTTGTGTTACTTTACAGTCACGTCAACCTTGGAGGATGAGGAGGTCTCTGAATTCACTTCACATGTATCATGGCGGCAATAAGACACTCGTGCCTCTTAGGAACCTTGTGAAAGTCAAGTGTCCATTGTCAAATCCCATGAATCTCATTCAGATTCCCTGGGGTTACTGAGATTCTCTGTGACTCTTTCCCAGATGGTAGAGTCTGCCTGCAATGCAGGAGACCCGGGTTCAATCCCTGGGTTGGGAAGATCCCCTAGAGAAGGGAAGGGCTACCCACTCCAGTATTCTTGCCTGGGAAATCCCATGGATAGAGGAGCCTGGTGGGCTACAGTCCACGGGGCTGCAAATACTAGGGACATAACTGAGAGACTAACACACAGGACAGCAAGTGTTAGCGGGAACATGGATACAAAGGAACTTCCAAGCTGCTGTGCCTGTGTAAGCTAGCTGGTGGTGACACAGTCAGAGGCAACAGAAGGAAGGTGATCTGGATTTCTCCAACTGGTTTGCTGCTAACACCACCAGTGCAGACACTGGACCATACCTGGTTTCTGCTCCTAAAACATCCCTGGGTGAACCCTGGGAACAGGTCCCATTCGGCCCTCATCATCCCCTCCTAGAGAGAGTAGCCACCCCCCTTACTCTGCCTCCACTCCAGACAGCTTCTAAATTAGCCCAAGTGTGGTCTGGGCGCCAAAGGTCCAGCTACCCGCCCCTGGAGAAAACTCGAGTTGATCATGATGGTCTGATCTCTTGCAGCAATCCAACTAAACTAAGAAAAGCAGAAAGAGAAACAAAAGAGGAACAATTTGAAGGTCCCTCCAGTACCTGAGGCAGGTACATCAACACATATGTACTTGAAACATGAAAGTGTTAGTCGCTCAGTGGTGTGCGACTCTTTGGAATCCCATGGACCAGAGCCCACCAGACTCCACTGTCTGACTTTTTAATTCCCACCCACTAAACAAGTCTCATACTTCCCATCTGTATCCCCTTCCTCTGCAGCTCTGTCCCCTCTGATGGTGGACACCACAGTATAACTGCAGGCACTATGCTTGAGCACCTCTCTGTACCCCTGCCGGGGAAGTTCTTTCAACTCAGAGAAAGTCACCATTCCTCCAAGTAACCATGTCTCAGCGTGAATTTTTCTCTTTGGTTTCCCCCTAACTCCTCTGCAGTGCTTTCTGATGGTCTTTGTGTATCTGCCTTAGAAAGGCGCCACCTTCAAGCCTGTGTGTGTGTGCTGAGTCGTTCAATCATGTCCGACTCTTTGTGACCCTTTGGACTGTAGCCCACCGGGCTGTTCTGTCCGTGGGATTCTCCAGGCAAGAATCCTGGAGTGGACTGCCACTTCCTCCTCCAGGGGATTTCCCCGACCCAGGGATCAAACCCACATCTCCTATGTATCCTCCACTGCAGGCAGTTTCTGTACCCCCTGAGCCATCATGGAAGCTTTTCAAGGTTAGGGGCCACGTTTTCATATATTCCCATGCCTCCTCCATAGCATCTTACTTGGGAGTCACTCACAGTCTCAATGGTCGTTTGCTGAAAGGAAGAATAGTCAATCGGTGATGCTCTCTGGTTTGAGTGTTCTTTGGGATTCTCCAGGCAAGAATCCTGGAGTGGACTGCCACTTCCTCCTCCAGGGGATTTCCCCGACCCAGGGATCAAACCCACATCTCCTATGTATCCTCCACTGCAGGCAGTTTCTGTACCCCCTGAGCCATCATGGAAGCTTTTCAAGGTTAGGGGCCACGTTTTCATATATTCCCATGCCTCCTCCATAGCATCTTACTTGGGAGTCACTCACAGTCTCAATGGTCATTTGCTGAAAGGAAGAATAGTCAATCGGTGATGCTCTCTGGTTTGAGTGTTCTTCTTTCACTCCTAAAGCAGACACTTCCAAACAGCAATGCCTTCTGCACAAAGGCGGGCAAACAGTTTAATTCACAAATGCCCTCCTGCACTGAACAACAATGATCTGATTGGAAAATTGAAAAGACATGTTTCTTTTCTTATTTTTTCGCCCATCCAGGAAACTAAGTGACAAAGGCCAAGGATGAGAACAAGTAGTTTTCTAAGTTCCTGAAGAACAGGTGTAGTTTGCCTTGCTCGGAGCCAACAGGAAGCGCAGGTGGGAAGAACACTGACTACCTTCATGTAATAATTATTCTTCCTATTTCAGAAAGTTCTTATTCAAATCCCTGTTGTGGACATTACCTGCTTTCACTTCAGGCAAATACTTGACTTTTATTCCTTTGAGTTAAAAAAAAATTGATGCTAACAAACAACCAGAAACTAGAATTCAGAGCAGATATTTTTGCAGCAGGAAATCTTTTTTCCTGACATAGTTTTCTGGGGGGAAAAACCCTCTGTATATATGAGAGCTGTTCCCCTGACTCTCAGTTCCCATTTTTGTTGCCCTTAACACTGATTTTCATGAATCCTTTCATCAGTTGGAGGCAACTAGCTAGGGTTCAACAGAACCCGATTTTAAACATGGTGCTTGAATCAACAGCTACTCTTTCTTCAGAAATGTGACTATTCTACTATTATGTCCTACAGTGTTTTCGATACACACCTATGTCAAGAACCCACTCGGAGGGGATTCTGATGTAGAAGTCAACCTCTCAGATTCTCCTGATCGGAAGGTTGATGGGCATTCAACTTAAACGCAAGGAAACGAATTTTTGTTTTCTCTCCATCCCTTACTTCCTACTCGGTTTTCCTGAAACAGAAGTTTCAACTAGGATTTCCACTAATTTAAAAACTCTTGGGCAAGATGAAAACTCAGGGATTTCTTAGCTCACTCCTTGCCCCTTGGTCCAACCCTCTCAATCCATCCCACAGCGGGTTCTGTGGGCAGCTTTGAAAGGTCTCCATAGACATCAACTTCGACTTTCCCCTATGGTTTGCTTTGTCTGATTTCTACAGTCTGTTTTGTCCTATTTCTGATCTGAGCCCTTATGAAACCTTGGTACTTGCTTGTTGGATGTCTTCATCTTCTGGCACTTAAACTTCATGAAAGCAGGACTCTGTTTCAGCCACTGCATCTAGAAGAATGCCTGGCACACAGCAGGTGCCCAATAAATACTTGCCGGTTGATGGTGGTCAAAGTAAGAAAGCGCTCATTTTTTTCCTCTGATATTTTTATACAAGATATGGAGCTGAGCAAAATGGTTGAATTAAATTTAAAAGAATAGAGAGGAAGGGGTAGGAAGAATATGAGGGAACCTGAGACTTACAAATCTGTGCAGCTATGGGTGTTAAGCAAAGTTAGTCTGTGTCAAAGAAACCCACCCATCCAGACAAAGCCAGTGTTTCTCAAACTGGAATCCCCTGGAACTCTTGCTTGAATGCAGATTCGGACTCGGGAAGTGCCCCCTCTGCATTTCCAACAAGATCGGGGATGCTGTTACTGCTGGTCTGTGGACCACATGTGGAGTAGTGACCTAGTAGATAACCAAAGGAAATAAGCGAACTCTATTTTGTCTTGAGGACAGAACACTGACCAGCCAGATAAAGGGTTTTTTTCTTCCTCTTTGTTTTTGTTCTTTTTGCCAGAGACCCTAACTCTAGAAAGTACACACATATATTATCACAACAGAAATTATTCCAAATAGGGAAATAAGCAGCTCGGTAGTTGGCAGGCTACTTAATACACTGGGGAAGAAAAACCAGATTTGAAAAATTACATGGAAATAGTTTCACTCCCATTAGATATTTTAACTGATTTCTTTATGACCACTGATGTAAAACAAATATACTCAGATGGATCTGGGAGGAATCTTGCCTCTTCACACATGTTATTTCATTGCTACACAGATGATCAAAGAGGAGGAGGAGGAAAGTGATCCATAGACCGAGGGTGACTCTCCAGCAGATCCACTCTGCACAGAGACACTCCAGGTCCTCTGAGGGTGCAGCCCTGGCACCATCGTGCCTCTTTGTGGGGACATATAAGACGCCTCTTCCTTCAAGCTCTCTACTATGGCTTGGATGCCGTGCAGCCCTCCAGATGTTTATGAAACAGAGCACTAAAGAGAGCCAGACAAAAGAAGGGAGGACAGAGATGTCAAGGGTTCCATTCATTGGCATAGACCTGCTGCCATCCTGTCCAGCCCAGCGATTTGTGCTAAAGTTCCCTGGCTGCTAGAGGCTGTTTTCCCACTGCTGGGGTGGGGGGACTAGGCAGAAGACATAAGAACTGGAGGGGGTACATGCCTCTGGTACCCTCTGTGGGTTCATCTCTCTAGGATGCAGAAAACATACTCCTGAGTCTGCGGTCACTCGAAGCTCTGGCTTGATTCTTGAGCCTGACCCCTTGATGGTGGCCCTGTTTCCTTCCACTGCACAGCCTTGCTTCCTGAAGGATGGGGACCCTCACTCTCCCAGGACCTTGAAAACCAGAAGCCCCAGAAGGATGAAAACAAACACAAAACCTCTTCCGGTTTCCCTCTCTGGAGCATCCTGTTCAGGACGAAGAAAGTTATTTTTGTCAAAGCTCACCTATCAGTTTGCCATCTGGCAGGTGGAAATTAAAGACGGACTGCGTCTTCTGAGAAAATGAAAGTGGCTTTCAATCCCTCGCTGATAAGCACAGGCCACGGCTGGGTGTCACACATGGGGTTATTGCTCCAAAGAGGGACATCCAAGCTGCTGACACACACCTGCAGCCCTGCACACACACCTCCTTTACACTTTTACACACACATTGTGGAGTAAGAACCACTTCATGCTTTCAAATCCAATAACGTCCAACCTGGGACCCCAACACAAAAATGCCCCGTCTGGTTCCTCTGGTCTAGGGTCTGCCATTTTCATATTTAGAACCACACACTAGGCCCTCCTAGGATGGAAACTTAAGAGGCCCAAGAAAACTATGAAACAGCTCCACAGTTCTGCAATCCTTAAGCTCCTCTGGCTTGTTTGCCCTCAAGAGTCTTGCGCCCCCTGTAGCCCAAGTTCAGGCCCCAGGTCGCACCCTTGCACCCTTCCCCCGTGTCTGCTTCCTTCAGGATAACTGTTGAGTCCCAGGGACACTTCTCATTCTTGCTCTGCCATGGTGCCTGGTCTCTGCAGCTGGCGGAGGCCCCAGTGCCGAACCCCTCGCCCCACCCTGCATCGGGGTCTGAATAGAGCCTGCTGGCCTGGCCTGCCTCGTGCGCATATCAGTCTCGCTCTCAGTCACCCCTAGGTGGATGTCCCTTAGCCCCACTAGTTGCCTGGGTGACCCCTGGTTGCCTAGCATCGTATTTTATCCGTCAGATGGGCTTTCTGTCACTGGGGATCTGGGTCTATCACTACCCTTCCACACGTGGTCCACCAGGCTCCGTCTCCCAGACACCTCGACCCCTATTCCAGCATCCATCCAAGTCAGCAGATAAAATTCTTAGATAAAGAATAAAACAATCCATTGTAACAAGCAGTCAGCTATGGATGAAAACCACTGCCGTATTACTTGAACCAAGTGAAACCACCACCAAGAAATGGGTCACAAAATGTGCTTCTCGATCTCCTTTTGCAAATTTGTGTTCTTGTCCCTATATCCACCTACATCAGAGCTCACAGGCCTCACCCCACCAAGCGGATGTGACACAGGGAGTTTCCAAGGAAATAAAAAGGATTCTGACATGCTAACTAAGCCAATGAAGAGCATATTTTAAAATCAGTCTAGACACTTCCCTGGCGGTCCAATAGTTAAGACTGTGCATGCCAGTCATTGCAGGGGGTACAAGTTCGATCCTTGACAGGGGAGTTAATATCCCATGTGCCTTGTGGCCAAAAAACAAAACAAAACATAAAACAGAAACAGTATAGTAACAAATTTAATATGAACTTTAAAAATGGTCCACACATAACGCACACACACAAAAAAAAGTTTTTTAAAAAGATAAAATCAAAGAGTGTTCAAGGAAATAACCCTCAGTACCAAAATTATCTCACATCACAAAACAGAAACTAGCCACTAAAAATGAACTTTGGTTGGAAGAAAAGCATATGCAAAATAGGTACTTACAAAATAGAAAAACAAAGCTATCAATAGCTTCTATCAGAAAATACCTGGTTTGTGAGTCTGTGTCTGTGAATTTGAGCTGTTTCCTGAAGCTGATGGTTTGAGGTTTCTATAGAATCCTGGAAATCCACACTTTATCTTCACCATGAAAAGGAGCAGTTTGGGTCCCCAACAAAGATGCATGCTTGGGTCACTTGCCAGAAAGAAGTGACTTCTTTGGAGAGGAGAAAGGAAGCCAGGTGATGTCGACAGCTGAAGACCTGGAGGAGAGGGAGGAATTGCAGTGGGAAACGGAGGAGAAGCCTCTGCCCATCAGGACATGGGGGATTCTCCTGCCCGTCTTCTTTCTCCACGCGAGGACAGGAGGCCACCGAATACACCGGCCATGAACCAAGGATGTCACCCCCACCAGGGCAGGAGGCTCAAGCTGTCAAGTATTACATTTAAAAAAGGATAAATGTATATTCTCATACTGTGCTGAAAGTCATTTAAACAAAAACCTCTGAGGACCCGGGCCCTGGCTGGCAGTTGTTGTCATTCAGTTGCTCAGTTGCGTCTGACTCTGCGAGACCATGGACTGCAGCAAACCAGGCTTCCCCGTCCTTTACTATCTCCCGGAGCTTGCTCAAACTCATGCCCACTGAGTCAGTAATGCCATCCAACCCTCTTATCCTCTGTTGCCCCCTTCTCCTCCAGGCTTCAATCTTTCCTAGCATCAGGGTCTTTTCCAGTGAGTCAGCTCTTCACATTCAGTGGCCAAAGTATTGGAGTTTCAGCTTCAGCATCAGTGCTTCCAATGAATAGTCAGGGTTGATTTCTTTGAGGATTGACTGGTTTGATCTCCTTGTAGTCCAAGGGACTCTCAAGAATCTTCTCCAGCAACACAGTTCTAGAGCATCAGTTCTTCCTTATCTGATATCAATCATCTTTTCTGTTCAGTTCAGTTCAGTTCAGTCGCTCAGTCGTGTCTGACTCTTTGCAACCCCATGAATCGCAGCACGCCAGGCCTCCCTGTCCATCACCAACTCCCGGAGTTCACCCAGACCCACGCCCATGGAGTCAGTGACGCCATCCAGCCATCTCATCCTCGGTCGTCCCCTTCTCCTCCTGCCCCCAATCTCTCCCAGGATCAGAGTCTTTTCCAATGAGTCCCTGCTTATTTAACTTATATGCAGAATATATCATGAGAAACGCTGAACTGGAAGAAACAAGCTGGAATCAAGATGGCTGGGAGAAATATCAATAACCTCAGATATGCAGATGACACCACCCTTATGGCAGAAAGTGAAGAGGAAATAAAAAACCTCTTGATGAAAGTGAAAGAGGAGAGTGAAAAAGTTGACTTAAAGCTCAACATTCAGAAAACGAAGATCATGCCATCCAGTCCCATCACTTCATGGGAAATAGACAGGGAAACAGTGGAAACAGTGTCAGACTTTATTTTTCTGGGCTCCAAAATCACTGCAGATGGCGATTGCAGCCATGAAATTAAAAGACCTACATCTAAGTCAGCAGTTTGCCAAGAACAAGGAGTCAAAGATGAATATTTTTTAAAAACAGTATGACTTCTTTTTTTCATTTTAACCATCCTGGGAAACAAGATTTATAAACAAATGTTTAAAGAAAAATTATGTAAACTGCTTTTAAACTGAAGAATTTTCCCCCATGAGGTTACAATAAAATTGCCAAAAATCTTTCAGTTGAAACAAAGTATAGCAAAGTTGTCAGGAGGAAGAAGCAGAACCCAGAAGGAATTACCTAAGTCCAGTGAAGTTAAGGGGGCTTCACAGGTGGCTCTGTGGTAAAGAACCTGCCTGCCAATGCAGGAGAGGCAGGAGACTAGGGTTCGATCCCTGTGTCGGAGATCCCCTAGGGGAGGAAATGGCAACCAACTCTAGTATTCTCGCCTGGAAAAATCCTACAGACAGGGGAGCCTAGCTGACTACAGCCTATGGGGTCGCAAAGAGTTGGACATGACTGAGTGAACCCACACAGTGAAGTGAAGGGACTCGGGGAAACCACTCTGGTGACTCTAGGCCTTCTGGGCAGAGTATTTATTCCCTTGGAGCTGCCGGGCTGGGTGGTCTTTCCAGACGGGAGAGCCTGACATACAGTGCGACTCTCTTGGGTCAGCGGCATTCTTCAAGGAGAACTGGAAGACGTTTTACCACTGTCGGGCTCTTTGTAACCCCATGGACGGCAGCACACCAGGCCTCCCTGTCCGTCACCAACTCCTGGAGCTTGCTCAAACTCATGTCTATCAAGTCAGTGATGCCAACCAACCATCTCATCCTCTGTCGTCCCCTTCTCCTCCTGCCCTCAGTCTTTCCTAGCATCAGGATATTTTCCAGTGAGTCAGTTCTTCGCATCAAGTGGCCAAATTGTTGGAGCTTCAGCTTCAGCATCAGTCCTTCCGAAGAGTATTCAGGACTGATTTCCTTTAGGATTGACAGTAGAAGCCGGCTCTGAAAAGACACATTATTTTCTGGTCCACACTGCCACCTGCTGGTCTAACCATCTCACTACATCAAGCATTTGCTGTTTCCAGTAGATTCAGTGGTTAGTATTAATATTTTATTCTAAGATTCATAACATGACTGAGAGACTGAACTGAACTGAACTAAGATTCATATACTTGTGACTTCCCTGGTGGTCCAGTGACTAAGACTCAGAGCTCCCGATGCTGGGGCCCAGGTTACATCCTTGGTCGGGAATCTAGGTCCCACAGGCCACAACTAAGAGCTCACGTGCTTCAGATAAGACCTGGCAAAGCCAGACAAATAAAAATAAGTAAATATTTTAAAAATTCACATACTTGACATGTGACTTCACTCTATTTCCAACACACTTTAGGGAAACAGTTAATAAACCAACTCATCAAACACAAGTCAACTCATGTTGACTACGACGTGAAGGGAAAGAAGTCAAGAAGCTAAAAGTAACTCAGTGTCTCTGAGCTTCCCTGTCTCATTTGGATAGTCAGTACCTATGCATGTCAGTGGTTAGATCGCCTGGTAATTACAGCCTGCGTTAAACAGGTAAATCTTATAGCCCCACAAAGGCTGTTGATGAAATATCTCGGTATACAGCAGGAGCCCCACGGCAATTAGTGGGGTGTTACAGGGTTTTTATATATGCAAATAAATATTTAACAGGAAAATGTCTCTAGAAGACAGACAGCAGGTTCACGGGAAGTGGTGATTTGTTACCAGCGTGGACTACTTTGGAGACTTCAGTGAAGCAGGTAGGCAGGAAAATGTCAACGTGCATTTGGAACACCATATCAGAGGGGCCTTCGGAACCAGGATGTTCATTTATTAATAGCTGTCACACACCTAACAGATTTGCAGTCCTTCAAAGGTTAATCACTTTTGTCCTCCCCTATAAGCCTGAATTTTATCCTCTTCTCATCACCTCTTGTGCATGCTGAGTCACTTCAGTCTTGTTTAACTCTTTTGCGACCCCATGGACTGTAGCCCAACTCTGTCCATGGAGATTCTTAAGCAAGAACACTGGAGTGCGATCCTCCCGACCCAAGGATCGAACCCACATCTCTGATGACCCCTGTATTGGCAGGCAGGTTCTTTACCACTGGTGCCACCTGGGAGCATCACCTGTCATTGACACATAAATAAAAGGAAAGGAAAATGAGGAAGAAGAAAGAAAAGGGGAAAAAGAAAAACACAGAGGAAGTTCCCAGGGAACTGTTATACATCTGATACATGCAGGTAAAACTGATATTCCTACTATAAAAAATTCTGAGACGGAAGGAGAAGCCTGCGTTTGCTCTTCTAACCAAAAGAAAAGGCAGAGGAAATGTTTGCAACAAATAGACAGCTTCTGATATTTTCTTTTTCTAATTTTTAAACATTTTTTTTATTTGGACCATTTCGTTTTTAAAGTCTTTATTGAATTTGTTATAATATTCTTCTGTTCTTTTTATGTTGGATAGTGGAAACTCTATTAATATGGGAACACATATGCGAGGCACTAGGAGAGTTGGTACTCACAGTTTTGGCCCCGAGGCACATGGGCTACTCGCTCCCGGACCAGGGATTGAACCCGCACGCCCTGCATTCGAAGGCGAAATCTTAACTGTTGGATGGCCAGGGAAGACCCTGGAGCTTCTGATATTTTCTGGTGAATAGCATATGTAAAACGAAATGGGGGGTTTTCTAAAGAAGGAATGGGATGGAGATTTGACTGAGTCACAGACTCTGAAATAGTCAGAAAGCAGATCTTAAGGGAGAAAGCTGGTTCTATATGGGCTGCCTGGAATGTGATTGCTCCTAGAACTGGAGCCTCCTCTACTTCTATTAAGACGATCAACAGGCCACTTTGAAGTTCTGAAATAAGAGTGACTGCTTCAGTGTAAAACCATCCCACCTGCAGAAAAACAGGTCAGCAACATGGTATCACTCTGCTTTTCCCACAGATCAATGAATCAGACCTCTCTGTATAACCTGAGGGTCCTGAGACTTTTCTCTGCAAGTAGAATTCTTATAAACCCAGTACTTTTCCTAAAGTTTTTGAAAGGACTCCCTCATGACAGATTCTGACAAGCAAATGGCCCTGCCAGTTTTTCTGGGGGGATATCTGGGTTTCTCCTAGAGACACAGGCATCTTAGTTAAGTAAAATTCCATGAACTTAAAAGAATGGTGGATACGGAACAGAATGTGTGTTCCCGGAGGTTCAAGGGAGCAGGCTTCAGAGAGGAGGCACACAGCGTGCGATGGACAGGGTGTGCAGAGGGGACGCAGCATGGAGTGTGCCTCCCTGGCTGAGACAGAGGTCATCCCGGCTGCAGGCCGACTGTGACTCAGCTGTCCACTCTCCAGCCCCGTTCCCATTTCCATGCCCCCCTTCCGCAGCACCTAGGATGGGCTGAGCACCCCACTTTGGGGCATTTGCTGGGGCTCCTCCACTGTGCCCCACTGGATCACAGCTCTCTAGGGTTTTCTCAAGTCCAGGCTCTCCTCTGGAGGACTCAATCTTCCCTAACAACAGTCATCCACACTTGTTCTTTACAGGAGGATGTGTAAACTGCTTTTACTAGTGGGAAATGCCTGGGAACAAGACCACACTCCACAGACCTCCCCTTATCTTGGCACCTGCTGCTTGGAGGGCCTGGACTGATACACCTGGGAGGAGGAATTTGTTAGAAGAACATGGGGCAGACTGTACGCTGTAAGGAAAACCGGAGCCAGTGTCCGGTAATCCAGGCATTGAAAACTAGCGGATGGTCAGTCAAGGTCCCATCATCAGCATGAACTTGTCAGCTCCTTTCTGCCTCACAGAATGGGAACTGACTGACCTCACATAGGTATGACTTCATGTAGGTCATGAACCCACCCTTGTCTGGTTTGCCAGGCCCTCCAAGACTGCCTGTAACAGGAAAGCATAGCCCCCTAAGGAGAAGTGGAAAAGAAGGAACGGCAGTGAGATGAACAAGGACGACCAGTGTCCTCACCATGTGTAGTCCAGGATGTTCTCTGCTGAGTCCTAAAGTGTCATTGTGTAGCCAAGCTCCACCATGCCTGCCGCGAGTCTGGCAGCACCCTGCCCAAGTTCCCTCACCACTCACCTGCTCTTCTTTGTCTCAAAGCTTTCTCTGGCACACAATCACCTGTCTCTCTGCAGGCAGGCCCGGAGAGCCTGGGAATGACCAGCAGCCAATTACTAAAGAGACCCCAGATCCCTCATCCTTCCCAGGGACTCTCTCCATTGGCTCCCATAAGTACCAGTGGGTTTGATTGCCAGTGGCCTACGGTGACAACCTGCTGATAACACACCCATCACTGGCTACCTGCTTTTCCTGGGCTCATTTGCTCATTCACCCCTCAGAATCCCCTTCATCTCCCAAATATGTTACTTATACTCAAATCCTTGATTAAGGCCCATGCAGGGGGACTGAATCGCGGTGCATTGACACCATGAGACATCATGTTGCAATGAGAATGAATGGTCCACAGCTGCATGCCACCATGTGGGTGGATCACACATGCGTGATACAGAGTGAGTGAGGCCAGATGCAGGGGACCCTCCCACAGAAGGAAGGCCCACTGACCAAAGGAGGAGGCAGAAATGTAAATACATAATAATTCTAAAACAATCAAAACACACACAGAACACAATGAAAGATTCCACTTTCAGCACAAAAGGCTGGTGAAACCATGCTGTCAGTGGTCAGCTTAGAGGTAGTGACTCCTGGTGGTACAAGAAAGGCATCTGGAAATGTTCTGCTTGCAGATCTGGCTTGTGAGTGGGTGCTCAGTCATATCCAACTCTTTGTAACCCGATGGATTGTAGCTCACCAGACTTCCCTGCCCATGGAATTTTCATGGCCAGAATACTGGAGTTGGGTTGCCATTTCCTTCTCCAGTGGATCATCCTGACCCAGGGATCAAACCCGTGTCTTTGGCATCTTCTGCATTGGCAGGCAGATTCTTCTACCATTAGCGCTACTTGGGAAGCCCCAATGATTACTTTTTCACATTTCTGTAGATAAAAACTTAAAATATTTTCCAAAGATACAGTGTGGGGTGGAGGGTGGGGGAGATTGTATCTTGGTTTGTCTATCTGTCCATCCTTTCATCCATCAAATAATTAAATCTGAGTTCCCAGGAGGCATGGGTCTCCCTCCCTACCTCAAGAAAATTACCGTCTTCTGAGTGAGAAAGGAAAGTAAACACTGTAGCAGGGTTCTGTTTTAATGTGGAAATATTTTGTTCAGGGCAAAAGTTTCCATATGTGTAATAATGAGTGAAGATGCAGGAGAATAACACTTCTTTGTCACTTGAAGAGCGAAGTATAAAAACAAATTCTGCATTTGATGGAACATTCTTAACCCCTTCAACTGCAAGAATAAATGTCTTTGCCACGCCTTCAGAAAGATGGGACTGGAGAGACAGATACCCCAAGCAGTGGCAGGAGCTGCAATTGGTGACTAATTTATCATCTGTGACAACTCAACACCCTCCAGGCAGGCAGAGCCTAGCACCTGGCTTCCCTCTGCTCTCTTGTCAGTCTGGGTGATTCTTATCTTGTGCCTTTCCTGACACTACACTGGAGGCAGAGTCCCCCTCCCCCATAGGATGTCTCCTCACAGCTCACAGCCTGCTTCTTGGGAGGACGTGCTGGGCTTTGGAGAGATCCCTATAGATTCACTACCAGTTCATTTCAGTCGCTCAGTTGCGTCTGATTCTTTGCAGCCCCATGGACGGCAACATGCCAGGCTTCCCTGTCCTTTACCATCTCCTGGAGCTTGCTCAAACTCATGTCCATCGAGTCGGTGATGCCATCCAGCCATCTCATCCTCTGTAATCTCCTACTCCTCGTGCCTTGCATCTTTCCCAACATCAGAGTCTTTTCTAAGGAGTTAGTTCTTTGCATCAGGTGGCCAAAGTATTGGAGTTTCAGCTTCAGCGTCAGTCCTTCCAATGAATATTCAGGACTGATTTCTTTTAGGATGGACTAGTTGATCTCCCTGCAGTCCAATACTCTCAAGAGTCTTCTCCAACACCATAGTTCAAAAGCATCAATTCTTCAGCACTCAGCTCTCTTTATGGTCCCACTCTCATGTCCATATTGACCACTGGAAAAACCATGGCTTTGGTTAGATGGACCTTTGTTGGCAAAGTAATGTCTCTGCCTTTTACTGCGCTGTCTAGGTTGGTCATAGCGTCTCTTCCAAGGAGCACACCATGAACAGTGTGAAAAGACTCACTACCAGAAAAGACCCAAAACTGAAAACCACTTCCCTGGTGGTTCAGAGCTTAAAGCGTCTGCCCCCAGTGTGGGAGACCCGGGTTCGATCCCTGGGTCTAGAAGATCCCCTGGAAAAGGAAACGGCAACCCACTCCAGTGTTCTTGCCTAGAGAATCCCATGGACGGAGGAGCCTGGTAGGCTACAGTCCACGGAGTCACAAAGAGTCGGACACGACTAAGCGACTTCAGTTCTTCACTTCACTTAGGACACAGCTTCAATAACCAGTTCTATTTATTCTCCAGCAGAGGGCACTAGAGAGGAGCTGGCCAAGCCTGAGGAACACTGACCACAGTCACATTAAACAGTCAGTTCAGGAATTTAGGATTGACACATGTGCACTGCTGCTGCTGCTGCTAAGTCGCTTCAGTCGTGTCCGACTCTGTGCGATCCCATAGATGGAAGCCCATCAGGCTCCGCCATCCCTGGGATTCTCCAGGCAAGAACACTGGAGTGGGTTGCCATTTCCTTCTCCAATGCATGAAAGTGAAAAGTGAAAGGGAAGTCGCTCAATCGTGTCTGACTCTTAGCGACCCCATGGACTACAGCCCACCAGGCTCCTCCGTCCATGGGATTTTCCAGGCAAAAGTACTGGAGTGGGGTGCCATTGCCTTCTCCATTATGTGCACTACTATATATAAAATAGTTAATCCACAAGGACCTACTGTATCCACTGTGCTCCCTGCTGTAGAGCACAGGGAGCTCCACTCTGTATTCCATAATAACGTATTTGGGAAAAGATTGGATATCTGTATAACTAAATCACTTTGCCGTGCACCTGAAACTAACACAACATTGTAAATCAACTATACTGCAATATAAAATAAAAATTAATGAAAAAATAGCCTTCAGTCTGGCCTCCTTAAGGATTCTCTCCACCCACTCACCCCCCATTCCCAACTTCCTCTTCAGAATACAGCCACCACCCGGCTCTCAAGCACTTCTGCTGACAGAGCAGGAAACAGACCTTGGGACGTTTTCCTAATCAGAAAAGTGAGAGTTGTTTACAAGATGGTCATTGTCTTGTGGGTAAGACGTCAGGATGCTTGGTGATCCCTGGGGGCACACATTTCTCTGCAGATTTCAGAGAAAGACTCCTCTTTTACCAGCTCAGTCTTTTTTTCTCCTTTGAGGAGAAATAGGGGGTCAAGGAGAGGGTGGTTGTGGAGCACAACCCAAAAGGCCACCACTAGGAGGATGACTTGGACCTTCATTTAATAAACTGGGTTGTTCTGACATCTCCAGATAGCCATTATTACTATTATCTCAAGAAGTCTCATTCTTTGAATGCATTTCTTAATCTAAATGCATTAATATCTAAATGATTGCATAATATCTAAACGTATTGACATCTAAATGATTTAGCAAACATTTACAAAAAGTAGGAATTTTTAAGAAATTAACCACTGTTTTCTAATTTTATTTTTTCTGACCTGTCTTTTTCTCTCTGGAGGTCTGTGGAATCTTCTCTCTCTCCTTGGTGGCTGGAGGGAATACAGGGTGGAGGGTGCATCACCCAGATCCCCTTTGGGAGCGAGGCACTGGAAGAGTTGGTACTTGCAGTTGAGACCTTCTCTGGAATTGACTTTAACCAAACGGAGTGATCTTGCAGCCACGTGCATCCAACGTCTGGGCAATACGGAGGTACAAGGCTGAGTCCCCTTGGCTCAGTTGAAGACTATGTTAAAGGGACATCCTGGCTCCAGAGCTACCTAGAAGATCAGCTGCGACTCTGGTTTGCCAGACAACACTTGCCCCCCTGCTTCCTGCCTGGTCTCTAGAACAAGAACTAAGGTCAAGTCACAATATACCCCAGTGAGGGAAGGGCTGGGTCTGCCAGGTGAGGATGGGGGCCATCTGGTGATGGGCTGCAGGGCCCAGACATCGTGTACCATAGGAGCCAGGAGGCTAGTCTCAGGGCTGTGCCCTGAGGGTGCTGGACCAAAGCAGGTAGAACAAGAAGTTGGATAGTGAAGACGCCATTAATATGGAAACACTCACTCATGATGGGCTTCCCTGGTGGCTCAGACGGTAAAGAATCTGCCTGCCATGTAGGAGACCCAGGTTTGATCTCTGGGTCAGGAAAATCTCCTGGAGAAGGGAATGGCTACCCACTCCAGTATTCTTGCCTGGACAATTCCATGGACACAGGAGCCTGGTGGGTTACAGTCCACGGGGTCACAAAGAGTAGGACCTGACTGAGTGACTAACATACAGTCACTCATGATGGAGGATTTAGTAAGGATCTCAGAAAGAGGTGCTATCCTCTGGTAGGGTGATTCGGAAGCCTATAAAAAGTGGTGGCCACATTGTGATTCAGTCACTATGTCGTGTCCAGTTCTTTGTGACCCCATGGACTGCAGCACACCAGGCTCTCCTTTCCTTCACCATCTCCTGGAGTTTGCTCAAACTCATATCCATCGAGTCGGTGATGCCATTCCACCATCTCATCCTCTGTCATCCCCTTCTCCTCTTACCCTCAATTTTCCCCAGTACCAGGTCTTTTCCAGTGAGTCAGCTCTTCATATCAGGTGGCCAAAGTATTGGTGCTTCAGCTTCAGCGTCAGTCCTTCCAATGAATATTCAGGACTGAATTCTTTCAGGATGGACTGCTTTGATCTCCTTACTGTCCAAGGGACTCTTAAGAGTCTTGTGGCCACACTGAGAGCTGTAGAAATGCTGGAACAGAATCAAAGGTTCAGGGTCAAATCATGCTCAATTGTATGTACTATGTAAAGGCAAAAAACCCACTAGGTGACTTGGGGCCATGGATCATCCCAGAAGACACTTCATTGACCAAAGCAATGAGGAGTGTACAGAGAAGAGAAGGATCCGCTGTCTTCGAGAAGTTTAGTGTTGGCTCTTCCTTGTAGGACAGCGCTGGTGGTAGAAATAGTGTTATAGAGCTGGGATCCTTGCAGCAAAGAGGGTGAGAGGAGCCAGAACTCAGATGGGAGCCCTTGTTAGAAGCCAGGAGGGCACAATTGTTGTAATAAGTGGCATGGCTGGAAGGGCAGCCAGTGTCCCCCAACCAATAGAGAGCTAAAGGAGTGACCAGTAAAATATGTTGCTCTGAGGGCCAAATAGGTGGTCAGTAGTGTCGTGGTACACAAACAATCCTTGGTGATTCCCTAGGACTTTCAGAACACGGAAGAGCTGTTGTTCTCATGGTTACAACTTATTGCAGGAAAATGATACAGCCTAAAATCAACAAAGGCAAAAGGCACCTGGAAAGAGGGCAGGAGAAACTAGGTGTGGGTGTCCAGCTGTCCTCTCCCAGGGGAGTCACGGGAGGTGCTTCAGTCTCCCAGCAATGGTGTGTGACCACAGGTGATGTTTTGACAACCAGAGAAGCTTAGCTGAGCCTTTTAGTCTAAGCTTGGGGTTGGTCATATAGACATGAAGTTCCTATATGCTTGACCTTTGCGGCTCAGCCCCCAGCCCCTCCAGGTTTCAAACTGACACAGCGTGGCCTAAAGCTCCTGCCATAAGTGACATTGATAGTGTTAACTATCTGTGTCCCAAGGCCCCAGGTACAAAGATACTCTGATCAGTCAGGATATCCCAAGGGTTTAGAGGTTATCTCCTACTAGCCAGTCAGGAGCCAATTTCTTTGGACCATGCATGGTTTGAAAACCCCAGACCTGTTAAGTTAAATCCAATACTGCACATCAGCCAACAGGAATCGTGCCTTTTTTTGTAAAGAAAAGAAATCAAGGATGGATGATCAGGAGTTTGAAGGTTGTTTCCCCCAAAAGGGTCCCAATTCCTTGCCCAGTTACAAGACTTGCAGTTCTGAGTCCTGGAGCACCTGGAGGAAAGGAGAGACCTGGCCCCTGGGAAGGAGGACCCTCCCCGCTGTGGCAAAATATATGGTGGGCATTTGCCCCCAGACCTTCCACTTAGCTCACGAGCACTGAGGACAAGGGGACACACAAGCTCTTCAGGGACTATTAAGCACATGCACTGAGCTGACACTGATCCCTGAGGACAAAACATCATTATGGCCCCTGGTCAGAGAGGGTACACATGGGACCAGGCAGCTGAGGGTGTCCTGGGTCAGTCTAGCTCCTAGCGAGCCCACCAGGCCCATTGACCCAGGTGGTGCTCATTTTAAAGTCTCTGAAAGTATCATTGGAGCACACATTTGATAGTTGCTGGAGTTCTCACAATCCTTCCTTGACCTGCGGGGTAAGAACTACACTGGGAAGACCAAAAACGAACCTCAGGCTGCTAAAGTATACTTTTAAAAAAGTCACATTTAACATGCTGCTATATTTAAAATAGATAACCAACAAGGACCTACTGTACAGCACAGGGAACTCTCCTCAATATTCTATAATCTCTAATTGGGAAAAGAATTTGAAAAAATGTGCTGCTGCTAAGTTGCTTCAGGCATGTTCAACTCTGTGAGACCCTGTGGATTGTAGCCCACCAGGTTCCTCTGTCCATGGGATTCTTCTAGCAAGAATACTGGAGTGGGTTGCCATGCCCTCCTTCAGGGGATCTTCCCACCAAGGGATCAAACTCAGGTCTCCTGCATTGCAGGCAGATTCTTTACCATCTGAGTCACCAGGGGAAAAGTATAGATACAGATACATGTGTATGTATAACTGAATTACTTTTCTGTACACCTGAAACTAACACAACATTGCTAATCAACACTAGTCTAATATAAAATTTAAAAAAAAATTCCCCTGCTCTCTGAAGAACATGGGAAATCTGGATATTCTGTAGAATATCCCCTTTGGGTATAATATTCATGATATTAATCAGGCCAAGTGAGTAAGAATGTCAGAGGTATTGGGAATTATGTCCCTTTTATTTAAAAAATAATTTTATAATCCACTTTTTACCTCTCAGTTTGTTTATCTTTGAATTCTTTCTGGATGGACACAGACAGCCCAAGCATCACTGCGTCCTGATACCAGGACTAAGGCCTGACCCAGGAGGAGGATGGAATGATGACTCTTCCTGACCTCAGTCAACTAAAACTTGGACTCTGTTGACCTTTGCCTCAATTCTTTGCTGAATTCTCCTCTGCTCAAGCCCCCTTATGAGTATGCATGTATCTCTAGGTTAAAACTTCCCCAAGTTTGCTGCTCTGAGAGACCCTGGGAAAAGATTCCCTCATCCCCATTCTCCTTACTGGCTTCCTTCTCCTCCCTCCACAAAAAAAAAAGTCAATCACTCTATTATACAGCTGTGATATATAATATTGTACACCAACTATACTTCAATTTTATTTTATTTTTAATATAAATTTATTTTAATTGGAGGCTAATTACTTACAATATTGTATTGGTTTTGCATACATTGACATGAATCTGCCATGGGTATACACATGTTCCCCATCCTAAACCCCCCTCCCACCTCCCTCCCCATCCCATCCCTCTGGGTCATCCCAGTGCACCAGCCCCAAGCACCCTGTATCATGCATTGAACCTGGACTGGTGATTCATTTCACATATGATAATATACATGTTTCAATGCTATTCTCCCAAATCATCCCACCCTTGCCCTCTCCCACAGAGTCCAAAAGACTGTTCTATACATCTGTGTCTCTTTTGCTGTCTAAATTCCATATATATGCGTTAGTATACAGTATTGGTGTTTTTCTTCCTGGCTTACTTCACTCTGTATAATAGGTTCCAGTTTTATCCACCTCATTAGAACTGATTCAAATGTATTCTTTTAAATGGCTGAGTAATATTCCACTGTGTATATGTACCACAGCTTTCTTATCCATTCATCTGCTGATGGACATCTGGGTTGCTTCCATGTCCTGGCTATTATAAACAGTGCTGTGATGAACATTGGGATACACATGTCTCTTTCAATTCTGGTTTCCTCAGTGTGTATGCCCAGCAGTGGGATTGCTGGGTCATATGGCAGTTTTATTTCCAGTTTTTTAAGGAATCTCCACACTGTTCTCCATAGTGGCTGTATTAGTTTCATTCCCACCAATAGTGTAAAAGGGTTCCCTTTTCTCCACACCCTCTCCAGCATTTATTGCTTGTAGACTTTTGGATAGCAGCCATTCTGACTAGCGTGAAATGGTACCTCATTGTGGTCTTGATTTGCATTTCTCTGATAATGAGTGATGTTGAGCATCTTTTTGTGTGTTTGTTAGCCATCTGTATGTCTTCTTTGGAGAACTGTCTGTTTAGTTCTTTGGCCCATTTTTTTATTGAGTCATTTATTTTTCTGGAATTGAGCTGCAGGTGTTGCTTGTATATTTTTGAGATTAATTTTTTTGTCAGTTGCTTCATTTGCTATTATTTTCTCCCATTCTGAGGGCTGTCTTTTCACTTTGCTTATAGTTTCTTTTGTTGTGCAAAAGCTTTTAATTTTAATTAGGTCCCACTTGTTTATTTTTGCTTTTATTTCCAATATTCTGGGAGGTGGGTCATAGAGGATTCTGCTGTGATTTATGTCAGAGAGTGTTTTGCCTATGTTTTCCTCTAGGAGTTTTATAGTTTCTGGTCTTATGTGTAGATCTTTAATCCATTTTGAGTTTATTTTTGTGTATGGTGTTAGAAAGTGTTCTAGTTTCATTCATTTACAAGTGGTTGACCAGTTTTCTCAGCACCACTTGTTAAAGAGATTTTCTTTACTCCATTGTATATTCTTGCCTCCTTTGTCAAAGATAAGGTGTCCCATAGGTATATGGATTTATCTCTGGGCTTTCTATTTTGTTTCATTGATTTATATTTCTGTCTTTGTTTCAGTACCATACTGTCCTGATGATTGTGGCTTTGTAGTATAGCCTGAAGTCAGGCAAGTTGATTCCTCCAGTTCCATTCTTCTTTCTCAAGATTGCTTTGGCTATTCAAGTTTTTTTGTATTTCCATACAAAGTGTAAAATTATTTGTTCTAATTCAGTGAAAAATACCGCTGGTAGCTTGATAGGGATTGCGTTGAATCTGTAGATTGCTTTGGGTAGTATACTCATTTTCACTATACTGATTCTTTCATCCACAAACATGGTACATTTCTCCATCTATTAGTGTCCTCTTTGATTTCTTTCACCAGTGTTTTATAGTTTTCTATATATAGGTCTTTTGTTTCTTTAGGTAGATATATTCCTAAGTATTTTATTATTTTCATTGCAGTGGTGAATGGAATTGTTTCCTTAATTTCTCTTTCTGTTTTCTCATTGTTAGTGTATAGGAATGCAAGGGATTTCTGTGTGTTAATTTTATATTCTGCAACTTTATTATATTCATTGATTAGCTCTAATAATTTTCTAGTGGAGTCTTTAGGATTTTCTATGTAGAGGATCATGTCATCTGCAAACAGTGAGAGTTTTACTTCTTCTTTTCCAATCTGGATTCCTTTTGTTTCTTTTTCTGCTCTGATTACCAAAACTTTCAAAATTATGTTGAATAGTAGTGATGAGAGTGGGCACCCTTACTTCAATTTTAGAATGTGACATTCAGGGATGATGGCAGACACTCATGCCATTCTTAGAGATTAAAAAAGATGCAAAGTGATGGTCCCAATGACATCCTTATTTAATTCCTTGGTCTGTCCCTTACAAACGCTGACAGGTCTTAGAGGATGACTGTGGAATAACATTGTTGTTTGGTCACCAGCCATGTCTGACTTTTGCAACCCCTTGGACTGCAGCACACCAGGTCTGCAGGAATAATGTAAAACTAACCAAATAAATTTCTGTGCCAGGTGTAGTATTTTCCTAGAGCAGATTAATCCAGCCTAAGGTGGGAGGTATCCACCTTTGATCTGGGGCATGTTCTTCATTCCTGTTCTTAGAAGGGTCAGAAACTCTTTGTGTTCCCAGGGGACCCACAATCATACACACTTAACAACTTTGCCCTGGAGCATTGTATTAATTCTCCTGCTCTGTGTCATGACTGTCCTCTGAAGAACATGCGAAATCCAGACAATTTGCAGAATATCCCCTTTGGGTATAATATTGATGATATGAATCAGACCAGTTAAGCAAGAATGTCAGAGGTATTGGTAAGGCAGGTGCCTCCAGAGGGTGGTAGACAAACCATGTGAAGAGTCAGGATCCTAGCACATCAGTAAAATTGTTCACGGTCAGTGGTCTGGGGCATGCCTGGACAGTCCTCCAAAAGAAAAGATGAACTATTACCTCTTAACAGTCCCCACCTTTGGATCCTGGAGGCAGTATATTCCACAACTGGTATCTTTCTCCGATCCGTTTATAGAGGGATGTGAAAAGATCACCGCTTTGCCTATGACCCAGAAGAGGAAGGTCGGTCTGCAAAGCCAGCAGCTCTGCAGTGTGGGCCGTACAAACCCACACTGGTGATGAGAAAGATGCTGTGAAATATTCACACGAAGATCCAATAGTATGATCACAATGTAGACCTTAAGGTTCTGGAGCAAGGCCGTTTCACGTGCAACAGATACCCACACACTGTTCAAGTAGAGATCTTGGGTGATCGCTGGCCCTGGTTGGAAACCAAGTGACAGGTAGCCTTAGCTCCTTGATGTGAGCTGGAGTCTGTGGAACCCACTGAATCATAAGGTAGGGTGATTGTGAGGTGGGAGGTGAACACATGTGACCCTCCCATGAGTAGGATGGGGGTCATCACAAACTGTTAAGTGTGGTGCACCAAGCCCAGGTCACCCACTGCTGTTGCACCAGCCCCTCTCCACCAGCTCATCCAGGATAGAAGAATCCAGGTGGGTTGGTCAGGGGCTAGAGGAGGAAGGTGGGCACAGGAGTTCTGGGGAAGAGACCTGGAGGTAGAGTGCCTCCAAGTGTGAAGATCTTTGCATCACTTGTTACCACCCACCAGAGCCCTTCTGGCCCCTCAGTTGTTTGGCATCTTTTCCATGTCAGATGCCATCTGGAGGAGATGGGTTTTCTCAGTAGACAAGAGCCCAGAGAGACCAAGTGGAGGTGGCAGAGCCTCATTCCTAGCTGATTCCTAGAGGAATCACTCTGATCACTGCAGTGTTTGGGGAAGGTCTTCCTCTTTCTGGAAGCTGAGGTCATATCATTAAGTTATCTTGCCTGTAAAAAAAGTTCCTATGTCTGGAAGGAAGCAGACACATACACCTCATCCAAGGGCTCCATTACCTAGGCTCAGAGCCTTGGAGTGACTTGCGGGCATCCAGCTGCAGCTAAGGCAAGACCTGGTCTCCCATCTTGGCTCAGTGCCTGTCCACTTTCCACCACCTGGGGTCTGGACTTTGCAGAGTGTTTGAAAAGCCAGCAAATGAAAATCTATTGCTGCCCTCTTGTTTATCTGCTCCTGTTTTAGGACAAATTGAGACCTTGAATCTGGGCATTCCAAAGGGCAATCAATTAGCCAAATGCTGGCATTAGACACAAAGGTAGAGTTACTCTTTCCATCCAGGCAGGAGGGAGTCAGCTATTCATTTTAACAGGAAAATTATAGGCTAACATCTATGACAGCATCTGAGTTTATGTTCTCTTAGTTCCTGGATGGTTTTCAGTGCATTCATCGCCATATACACTGTTGGGCTGAAATAAACATTTCTAATAATTAAAATGCTCTTTTTTTCTCTCCCACCATTCCCAAATCTTTTTTTTCTTTAATTAATTTTTATTTTTTTAGTTTGTTTTGCTTTACAATACTGTATTCGTTTTGCTACACATCGACATGAATCAGCCACGCGTGTACATGAACTCCCAATCCCGACCCCCACCTCCCCCCTCCTGCCCCACACCCTCTCTCTGGATTATCCCCGTGCATCAGTCCCAAGCATCCTGCATCCTGCATCAAACCTGGACTGGCGATTCGTTTCACTTCTGATATCACACATGTTACACTGCCACTCTGCCAACCCATCCCACCCTCTCCCTCTCCCACAGAGTCCAAAATGCCGTTCTATACATCTGTGTCTTTTTTGCTGTCTTGCGTACAGGTTTATCATTACCATCATTCTAAATTCCATATATATGTGTAAGTATACTATATTGGTGTTTTTCTTTCTGGCTTACTTCACTCTGTATAATCGGCTCCAGCGTCATCCATCTCATTAGAACTGACCCAAATCTTAATAAACCACAGCTCACTCTTTGTGGAAAGGAAACCCCCAGAGGAAAAATGGAGTGTATCTCCTAAAACTTTCAAACAGAGTCACATTTGTGGAAATGAGGTCATTAAGAGCCTGAATTACTCAGCCCAGACCACTGTCTACCCTCCACATCAGGGTCATGGGATTTCTTTCTTTGCAGTCAGTTTGATAATTTCATTGCCCAGGATGTCTCAGGTAGTGAGAGGTAGAACCAGACATGTGGACTTCTGAACCTACATTCTTAACTATGCTGACAGCTTGGAGAAGCAATCACTCCTCAATGGCAAATCATCTCTAGGAGTGATATTTTTTAATATTTGTCTTTGTCTGACTTGCTTCACTTACTATGATCATCTCTAGGTCTACCCATGTTGCTGCAAATGGCATTGTCATCTTTTCTTTATATGTTAATCCTTTTATTTAACAAATCAATTTACTTTTATTTTTAAAGAGAAATTAGACATTTATTTCTTAAAAAAAAAGAGAGACAGACCCCTTCAGGGAATCTATATGTATGAAGGTAATTCTTTGATTTTGAAGCGAATAAATGCTCAGGCCATAAAATTTGAGGGGGTATGGTTTTTCCAGTGGTCATGTATGGATGTGAGAGTTGGACTGTGAAGAAAGCTGAGCACCGAAGAATTGATGCTTTTGAACTGTGGTGTTGGAGAAGACTCTTGAGAGTCCCTTGGACTGCAAGGAGATCCAACCAATCCATTCTGAAGGAGATCGGCCCTGGGATTTCTTTGGAAGGAGTGATGCTAAAGCTGAAGCTCCAGTTCTTTGGCCACCTCATGGGAAGAGTTGACTCATTGGAAAAGACTCTGATGCTGGGAGGGATTGGGGGCAGGAGGAGAAGGGGACGACAGAGGATGAGATGGCTGGATGGCATCACTGACTCAATGGACATGAGTTTGAGTGAACTCCAGGAGATGGTGATGGACAGGGAGGCCTGGCTTGCTGTGATTCATGGGGTCGCAAAGAGTTGGACATGACTGAGTGACTGAACTGAACTGAACAATGCTCTTGATGGTATAGGTAGGTGACTATGTCAGGAAGCATTGTCACCTTTTAACGACCATCACTTCCTGTAATGATATCAGCGTTGTAAGTCCTAAGTGAAAATGGATACTGGGTAGTAAAATCATAGTTGGTGAGTGGCCATCACAAACCTCAGCAAATGATTGACTTAGTCCTTGGGCGTCATTGGAGGAGTCTAAGGAGTGAGGTGATTGGGTCGAGGAGATGAACTCGGCAGAACTCTGGGAGAAACAGAGGGGGCGAGCAGAGGCTTGTGCTGGTGATGTTCCCCTCAAGGGAAGAGGACACCCCCAAGGACATCTCTCAACGTCCCGAGAAACTCAGGCAGCAGTACTGCGCTGCTTTCAAATGTGTGGCTCGGGCAACCCTTTAAGGAACCGGCCTGATGGTCCTAAAACTGAAGATGAGAAGTAGAGTCAACTGTCACGTGTTTAGTGACTTTATCTCATCTCACGCTGGATGTCACGCCTCTCCTTTACTTTTAGAAAGCCACTCCCAAAACACTTTCAATCCATCTTTTGAGCTCATTCTGACATGAATGCCTTGTTTTATGATTGAATAACATTTCAAACCCTGTTCCATTTGATCTAGGTTCAACTGCCCTTGGAATTTTTGTCCTTGGGAATTTTTATCATCACCTTAGCACCTACTCATCAACTATATAGTCACAATTGAATAGGCATTTATATCAGGGAGAGGTTCACGAGCTTTATGATTCCAAAAACAAAGCACAGACACACAAAACAAACAACAGCAATTATAAATAGAGAGTCGGGTCTGGTGTGCACAGGTTTTATAATAAATTGTAGTAGAATCCATTGTCAATCTGATGGGAGTTCAGATTCAATCATCGCCATGCTTATGGCCTTCTTTCAATAGAGTACCACCTGAATTTTGAATATCGGGATTACTGAGATGTTTCCATGATTTATGGGGACAGAGGGATGAAGTATTCGAAGCTGGAATTGTTCTGTATACAACCTTAGCTTTCTGCCTTGGCCTCCACATAGTGCATCTTCAAAACAGTAGGGCTTAGGTTTGAACTGCATTTTCTTTGCTAAAGGAACACATGAGTGGCAGGATGTAGTTCACTGTTGTCAGCACTGAAAGTCAAAAGACTGGCGTCAGTGCAAAGAATGGCGGGAAACGGTCAGTTTTCAAGCCACAAAGTTCTTTGAGGACTTTCTGGGACCGAGCTGTGTTAAAAACAAGCATCTCCAGGTCAACTGCTGGCTGACCAGCAAAAAACAAATCAATCCACTGGGTTTGCCCCAGACTCGTTCCCTCACCTTAGAAAGACCTACAATGTTTTGAACTTCATAAAGATATGTTTACATTTGTGTTTTAAAACCTAGGTCTCTTGTGAATGAACATGGCGCTGTTTCCAAAATGCAGATGCAGAAGTAGAAATAATTCCATTCGTTATGTCACCAAATTGAGTTCATTGTGCGGGAAAGGGTTCTGGTTTGAGCTGGGCACTTTGACCTCGTGTTTTGGCTGATCAGCAACATTCAATGTTTATCTTTGATAATGGATTTCTGGCAAAACTTCTGTTTTCATTCAGTGAACTACTGAGAATTATAAATTCCGAAATTTGGGCAGATTGGTCAACGATGTGATAAACACAGCTTCACAACTACACAGATGGAGGCAGCGCCTGCCTCACAGGGCGCAGGCCATGGAATTTATCAAAAGTTATTAGCCAAACAGCAGATCTTCAGCTGAGTTCAAGAGTGAGCTATTCTTTCTAACAGAGCTATAACCTGATTTGCTTACAAAAACACACGTATTAATAAGAGCAAAAAAGAAAGAGTAAAACTAGCAGAGGCCAGGGGAACTTTTGGTGGCTGAAGGTCCAGGTCTCCTCTGGCTTGCTGCCACTCTGTCATCATGTTCCTGCCGTATGCTACCTGTGGGGCAACCTTGTTCATAAAGAGCCCAGGACCAATGGATGGTACTCTTTAGTGCCTAATACCTACCGATCCCTCCACAAAGACATCCCAAACGCACATGGGCGTGGTGTTAGGTACTTTTGCCACACTGCGGTAGCTCTAGTGCAAGTACCCTAGCCCCTCTTCCAAGCAGACAGCTGCTCCTAAGCCCTGCTGGTATGGACATTTTGGATCAGTCTCTGCTTAGAGGATTTAGCTTATTGCAAGCTGACAAAAGAGGCTTCTCTCTATGTCACTGCAAAGCCGATGAAGGAACCTACTCGAGGACCAGCCACCAGCCAGACATCTGCACAGTAGTGAGTCTGCTCATCTTTGGAAACCCAGAGAGATCCAGCCAGCCTTTGAGACCTTCACGATGGGAAGATCAAGAGAGCTGTTGTCTGGAGCGTGAGGCCCTTGCTAACTCTGACACCTGAGCCGAAGGTTTGTTTCCCCTCCAGGAGTGGGCACAGAGCAGAGGGTTGCCCAACCCAGTCTCCTGGACCTCCTTCATTGGCATCCAGAGAGGGAGCTAGGCATGCTTGCCATGGATACCACTGGCCAACCTCCTTCACCCCCAAGGTCAGCTATTGTCTTTCTTTGGAGAATGATGGACATAAAGCCTGCAGGGAGAACCTAAATGAGGATGGTGGGATCTGCTCACCTAGTAAATTCCGACTGCACATCCATCTGACCCAGGCATCAAGCGAGGCGCTGGGGACCCAGCCAGGAGTGGGAACGGTACCTCCCCCCAGGGAGCACCTCAGCATTTTCTGAAGAAATGAAGAGAGGAGGGTTGACAGAGATGAGCCAGAGTCTTGTGGAGGTCTTAGTGGGGTTCTTAGATGACACATAGACCATATCCTTGTGCTCACCTGCAGCTGTGGGAGGTTTCCCAGATCACCGACTTAATCCCACCTCCAGCACATGCCTGCTTCTCTCTTTTCTCTACCTGGGGCTGAGGGCAGCCAGGAGGTGTCAGCCCCCTGATGTCCCTAGCGTGACACTCAATCAGCTGGGGTCCTGGTTTCTCTTCCGAGCCTCCTCCATGGACCTAGGGCAAGGCTGAGGCAGACCTCACCCAGGGACCTGCCTCAGAGGGAGCCCCGGTCACCACAGCTCAGCCCGCACACTGACACAGAACTTTGTCAACTTCCCTGCCTGGCATCCCCTCCCTCACAGAGCCTTCTAGTCTACCTCCCAGTTAGCCCCTTGGCTCAAATCCTTGCCTCAGACTCTGCCTTTTGGGGGATACAGGCTAAGTATCTGGAATAACACCTGATACCATCATGACACTCCCATGGAGGAGGGAGGAGGTAGCCAGCCCCAGGTTCACACTCAGTCGGGCAGAGTGGCCCACCTTGGATGAAGTCCCACCTGTTCTTATGACCAAGCAACTTTGTGTGTACAGTCTAACCAGTTTTATGCAGCCATCCTCCTGAGGTGACTCCAAGAGGGTTTATAAAGGATTTGGAAAGTTAGCAAGTATGAAACACTTAAGAGGGCTCGTCTCTTCCCAGTTCCCCATGTGATGGATACTTTGCAAGTGATGCCCATGAAGCCATGGGGGGTCACCCCTCCCCTTCCTGATGTCCAGGCCTCAGGAAATACAGGCCCTCCTTTTGCTGAGACAGGAAGCACAGGTGCACTGTCTCTCAGGAAAATTTCTTAGAGCCAGATGTGTTTTAGCATTTGAATGGTTCAGATGCTGGGAGGATGAAACACTACTTATACCATATACGACATCTTACCTCTAGGAGAGTCTGAGACCACATCTCCTGATCAAACAGTTTAAAATTTCTGCATCTCTGTGCTGAACATGAGTTTGCCCCAACTCTACAGAAACTTTTGATTCTCAGAAAATTTCAGATTTCAAATTGCAAGCATGAGGCTGTTTCATATCTTACTCACCCAAGTGCTGTCACCTTGGGGCCTGCCGCCTGTCCCTCCTCTTCTGTGACCCCTTCTCTGACTTCTGAAGGACTCAGAGGGCCCATAGCTACAGCACAACATACAGCTCTTGATCCTGCCTTAGCTTATATTGTTCTCTCATGGTTTTCATGGGTGAATCTTTCATTTCAATTTAAAAAATCCCTGAAGGCAGCAATCACATTTTATGTTCCACACTGCATTTAGCGGACTTTCTTGGTTGCAGGAAAAATGAATTCTTATTCAACTCTTAAAAATTGAATTTGGGGTCTTCTAACTGAAAAGTGCAGGAACAAACCCTGATTCAGGTCCAGCTGGATCCAGGGGCTCCATCAGTGCATCAAGGTTCTATCTTAGAGCTCTCTGTGTCTCTGGATGCTGCTCCTTCTTGACCAGGCTTTCTCTATATGGCAACCCCTAGAGGTTCGAGGTTTATAACTAACTGAGGAGTTTTCAGGGAGGACAGCTTCTCTGTCCTGATGCTTTCACAAAAACTCTCACCAATCACATCCATCGGCCAGCTTGGTCCTGAACCAGTCTCTGCAGTCAAGGGCAGCTCTGTTTTTCTTCACCAATGTGGGTACTTGTTTCCCCATGAAACAAGTGCTTCCACACATTACTAATAGAAGATGAAATGGTACAGCTCCCCAGGTGGGGCAATTACATGTACATTGACCCTTTGACCCAGAAATCCCATCTCCAGGAAGCTGGCCCACCAATGCAGTTGGCAAACAAATATAATATGTGCACACAAACTTATTAACCACAGAGCTATTTGTAATGACAAAAGATCGGAAATAATCAAATGTCCATCAGCAAGAGACTGATTGAATAAAACTAAGGCTCACCCATACAGTGGAGCTGTTGAAAGGTGTGAGGAATATTGTGATGGCTCATGTTATGGGTTGACCTTGTTGAGTTGTAGGTGCCTGGCTAGTTAGTCAGACACTGTCCTGGGTGTGTCTGGGAGGATGTTTCTGGGTGAGATTAGTGTTTAAGTTGCCAGACTGAGTGCTGAAGGAAGCAGATGATCCTCTCCACTGTGTGTGGGCCACATCCAATCAGTTGAAGGCTCGAAGAGAACAAA
The DNA here is from genome assembly GCA_006408695.1 of Aepyceros melampus. Taxonomy (NCBI): domain Eukaryota; kingdom Metazoa; phylum Chordata; class Mammalia; order Artiodactyla; family Bovidae; genus Aepyceros; species Aepyceros melampus. Next base: position 193,147 of record SJXQ01003117.1, on the reverse strand, counting down.
AAAGCTGACCCTCATCCCAGTGAGAGAGAGGCCTTCCTGTCTGATAGCCTTTGAGTTGGGACATCAGTCTTTTCCTGCCTTTGGACTGGAGTGTTTGACATCACACAGTGCAAGTAAACATCACTTCATGGTTGCTGAACCTCTGATACTGGTCCCACAGATACACTCAGGAATGCTTCCTGAATAAATGAATATGTCAGTCAATTAACCCACATGTGAAGGTTGACACTGCAGAGGTTCTGTAAAAACAAGAAACTACACAGGCTGGTATGAAGCTACACAATGGTTATTCAGGGTCTTTTGTGTCTCCATACACATTAATAATTTTTTTCATTCTATTTCTGTGAAAAATGTCATTGATAATTTGATACTGATTCCTTTGAATTCATAGATTATCTGGGGTAGTGTAGTCATTTTGACAAGATTGACTTTTAAATCCAAGAACGTGGTCTATCTTTCTGTTTGTGTCATCTTCGATTTCTTTCATCACCATATTATGGTTTTCAGAGTATAAGTCTTTTGCCTCCTTAGGTGGGTTTATCCCTAGGTATTTTATTCTTTTCAATGTGACGGTAAATGAATAGTTGAAAATGAGATGAAAAATGAAAAATTGGGAGTTTGGGGTTGACATATACATAGTACTATACTTAAAATAAATAACCAACAATGACCTACTGTATAGCTCAGGGAACTCTGCTCAATAATCTTTAATGACCTAAATGGGAAAAGAACTTGAAAAAGATTAGATACATGTATATGTATGACTAAATCACTTTGCTGTATGCCTGAAACTAATGCAACATAGTAAATCAACTATAGTCTAGTATAAAATAAAATTTTAAAAAATAATTCTATACATGGATCATAAGCATTGCTGGTAATAGACAGGAGGGGAAACAAAGCAAGAGAAAAGTGGTCTGACTCAACCTTGCCAGATGGTGAAAATATGAAGAGCAGAAAAACATGCAGGTCCAGAATCACTCAGCCAGGGTCAAGGAAAGAATCTGAGGATCTGAAACAAAGACTTGTCACAAAGCACACTTCACTTCCAGAGCAGAACAAGCCCAACAGCCACTATGTGAAAGGTTTGACACGATATCTTCTGAGAAATCGGACCACGGCAAGCTCTTCCTACTGTTAAGCTAGCTTGCCTCCAACTGCTTACTTCCTTTGTGGACTTTCAAATCATGAGCCTGCAAGGGATTACTCTAATGTTCTGCGGTAATCCGTCATTCTATGTAACAAAACATTTCATGATAAATCACTAAAAATATCCGCTGCAGCTTGAAAAGCAGATCTGTTTGGTGATGCAAGCATGGGGTGAAGAGGAGGTGGTTTGCGCTGGGCATTCCCCCTCCCCCACTGACTCACAACAAAGCTGAAACAGGTGCAGCCCCAGCCCTGATTGGCATGACTGAGCCCTTCAATGCAAGATCCCAGCTCCCTCGGCCCCTCAAAAGTGGCTTCAGGGGATGAAGCCCCTGGGAGAAATGCCCTGGGGATGATGATGATCTTCAGGGGACGATGCCCTGGGAGAAAACCGATAGGACTTACTTCTAGTACTGTCTGAGTCCATCTGTAGTCTGTGCGGGTCCCCGACACGGTGAACAGCGCTTACTTGTTGTGGACTTGAGAAGGGTAAATGAGAACCTAGGTGACTGGACTAAACCTAACCTGGGGTCAGCAGTCCCTCTGCAGCAAAGCCTGGAGATAGAAACCTCAGAGCAAAGACCTTATGTGGGAGGAAGGGGTCTTACCCAGAAGTCACCCAGGGGGCCTTTGTATTAGCAAAGTTTCCACTCCTTGTCCCCTTGGATGGGGCAATATGAGCTTCATCCCCGGGTGGACTGTGCCCAATTTCCCGTAATGGTGGCCTCATCATAAACACAACCTGTACTGGCTGCTTCTCTGTCCTTCCCCACTTCTCAACTCCCTGGGATGAGCTGCTAATACAGCAATGTTTTTCTCAAAGCCTGGTCCTGGGAAACCAAGTCAGGACAGCCCCAGAGGCCCACAGACCCCTGTGAGCTCAGCAGAACGTGGAAGAGAATCCAGACTCTTATCAGAGTTGTGTCATAGGCAGTGTTAGTGCTGCGAGGAGTTGATCGAGAACCACGGAGATGGAGCAGCAGGGCCAGTGGGAACACAAGGGCCGAATTCTGTAAAGATCACGCAGGCAGAAACTGGATTCCTTCACTGTGATGTGGGTCTGAGAGTGAGCCCACCTGAGCCCAGCCAAGCTCGGCTTGCATCAGCAGAACTGTCTGCTTCTGAGTAAGATCAAATAGGGATTTTTAAAAACCCTTAAAGTTTGGGGTGCTTTATTATGCAGCAATGGTAACTGCTACATAACGTTGAGGTATATAATTGATAAATACACTGCATGCATTTAAAGGGTACAATGTGATTATCTGATATGTAAAGCAAAATATTGTTCCTGCTGTTACCAAATGAGGAAGAAAATTATAGGGGATTACCTCCAATGTATTACCTCCAGTGAGGCAGAGAGTAGGGTTGGAGACCATAGCTAACCTGCAGTTTTTACCAAGTGACACCAAATACTTCCTTCCTTTAAGGTGTCGTTGGTCGTTACCGGCAGAGACTGAACTATAGGTATCTCCTCTGTCATCCACCCCAAATATTTGTTCTAGGGGCTGGGGCTGTTCAGATAACTGTCACCAGCTTTTATGGAGAGGATGAGAAGGTGTGTATAGTAGCCAGGTGATGCTTGCCACTGCATGGTGTGACATATAAAGGCCCTAAGACCCGGGCAGTGAGACTCCGCTGAGATGTTTCCATCTCATTGGAGTGGGAAAGAGCCCAGGGCAGGTCAGGAGGAAAAATTGGCTTCTGAAACACCAGGGATTTCAGAATGAAAGACTCCAGCCTAGGAGCACCCCCTGGGCTCCTCAGCTGTAACCTCTCAGTTCTCAAAATACCTCCACAGAGCATAAAAATGAGAGAAAATATTTGCAAAACATATATCCAAAGAGGACTTGTATCTAGAATATATAAACAATTCTTGCAACTCAATATTAAGACAGCTCATTTTTTTTTTTAAACGGGCAAAAGACTTAAACAGGTACTTCTGCCAAAGGAGATTTTAAAATGGCAAATATATTCCTGCAAAGGTGTTCCATGTCACTAATTTTAGGGAAATGCAAGTTAAAATCTTACTGAGACACCACTACAAATCTACTACAACAGCTAAATTTAAAACTGACTGGTTAAGAATCCACCTGCCAATGCAAGGGACATGTGTTCAATCCCAGGTCCTAGAACTAAGATCCCACATGCTGCAGCAAACAAAGCCCATGCGCCATAACTACTGAGCCCATGCTCTAGAGTCTGGGAGCTGCAACTTCTAAGCCCACATATTATAACTGCTGAAGCCCTAGCGCCCAAGAGGCCATCCTCTGTAACAAGAGAAACCACTGAAATAAGAAGCCAGAGTACTGTAACAAACAATAGCCCCCTCTCACCACAACTAGAGAAAGCCCACTTGCAGCACAACCAAAAATAAATAAATAAAATTTAAAAATAAATAAATAAAAAACTGACCATACCATTTGTTGAAAAGGATGTGAAGCAATTAGACCCACTCTACTGACGGATAATAAAATGGTGCACCCACTTTGGAAAATGACTTGGCAGTTTCTTTAAAAAGTTATGTATATTTCTGACGTGAACTAGGTGTTCTATTCCTGGAGAAACGGAAGCAGTTGTCCTGGTAAAGACATGACCATGAATGATCATAGCATCTTTATGTGGAAGAACTGCAAGCTGGGCAAAGCCCAAATGCTCATCAACAAGGGAATGGACAAACAGAGAGCGGTGCATCCATATGGCAGAACACTACTCTGCCATCAAAAGGAGCAAACTACTGATGCACACAACGGGAATGAATCTGACAATCACTGTGGTGAGTGAAGGAGGCCATACTGTACATAGTGTGCATTCTGTTTCCACATATATAAAATTCTAGGGGGATACAAAATTAATCTGAAGTCATAGAAGACAGAGGACTTGCTTGGTGGTCCAGTGGCTAAGACTTCCTGATACCAATGCAGGGGGCCTGGGTTCCGTCCTTGGTCAGGGAACTAGATCCCACAAGCCACAGCTAAGACCCGGCACAGTCAAATAAATAAATACCATATTTTAAAAAAATAAATAAAGTCACAGAAGGCAGATCCTACCTGGTGCTGGGAGGACTGAGGGGAGGGAAGGACTAAAAGTCTTAAAGGAACTTTTGGGAATGGTGTCTCTGTCCATTGTCATAAGTGTGATGTTTTTGAGGGTGTGTGCTTATGTCAGAGCTCATTAAATTGTATATGTTAAAAAACAGGGAGAAGAAATCTTAAGGCAGACAAAGTCATGTGACACCTGGTACATGTGGTGTTCCCTGTTCTGAAAAATTCATAGGCGAAATGGAACAGGGCGTGGTGTCTGCCACATTCTGCAGGGGGCCTGGTCACTTCCGAGCTCAGTCCCCACTTCACTCAGACAAGGAATGTGAAACCTGTGTGACTGGTCCAAGGTCATTTATCAAGTCACAGCCAAGCCAGCTGTCTGTCCCCCCACATCCCAGCTGTGAACCTGCGCTCAGGTCACCGGGTCACCCAGCTTCCCAAGCCCTTGGCAGCCACCCTTTGTGTCTCTGGTCTATGTTTTCTCTCTGAGTGGTGGACCGAGAGCATTTTTCTCCGAAGTTCAGAGTTTTTAAGGGCGCTCTTGGAAACCAGTCTCGGTCTTCAGCGAAACGGCATTTCTCAATCCATTGTGTCTCCAGGTCACAGATAAACAGCTCTTTAGTCCCCCTGGGTGGCTTTGATCATCGAGGCCTTTATCCCTGATCTGCACCCGGCCGGCCTCACCCCTCCAGACCCCGCATGGGCCCAGGGTAATCTGTGGCTCAGTGCGACATACATATGCTTAGCCAGAGTCATAAATGCCTTCATTATCCGGACCACCCAGCTCATATTTTATCTTCAATATGAATGCCCTGCCCCACAATGGCCCTGTTGTTCCTCCCCCTCAGGCTGCAGCCAGGCCCCTCCAGTAATCTCCCTGTTCAGAAAGGACCCCCCAGGGTTCAGGCTAGCCTTTCTACTTTTGTGAGCACTTGCAAAATCCTTTGGGAAACCGGTGCGGTTGACAGCCGCGTCTCCTGCCACTCGTCTCCCAAGCTCCTCCTGGCCATTCAGGGGGGATTTCTAAGGGCCCTGGGCACCACACACAGAGTGGCCGCCCACCGCCCTCACCCACGTGCCAAGACCACTCGGGCTCCACCCAGGGCTGCGTGCCGGCCGCGGAAGGCCTCTTGGTCCCCTCCACCAGGCTCCGGCATCCCCCTTTCAGCCTCTGCCATCCCTCCTGAAAGAAGCTTGTGCTCCGTACACACAACAGAGATGCAGGAAGGCACAAGAAAGAAATGCCAGTGGGCCAAAAAAAACTCATCTCGTCCTACGTCTATATACCCTGGAGGAGGTGCCTGTCTGTGTTGACAAAAACACTTCCTGAGTACCTATTATTCCAGTGGTAAAAATGACTTGGCTGCTTCCAAATTGCGGCTGGAAATCTTTGCTTTTTGGTGTTGAGAAAGACTCCCTTTTCCAGGATTGTCTGCTGACACCTGGACTCTCAGCGTGGTTCGTGGACCAGCAGAGCCAGCATCTCCAGGGAACTGTGAGAAACGCTGACTCCCTTCCAGTTTTGCTGAATCAGAACCTATACTTTCATGAGATCCCCAGGTCGTCAAAGTGGAGAAGACCTTCTCCAAGGGTGAATGAACATTCTAAAGAGAAAGTTCATCAGCCCCCTTGATACAAAGATGGAGAAAAGGTGCTTGTTTCCCAGGTCTTTGGGGGGCAATTTCTAGCAATTGCAAATTCCCCAAAATGTTGATTCCCCAGAGGTGCTGGTGGGAATACTTCTGGAAGAAAATCAAGAACACGGCCCAGGATGGGACACAAAGTATGTATTTGGGGTGGGGTAGTAGACACAGGGGGCTTCCCTGGTGATTCAGACAGTAAAGAATCTGCCTGCAATGCAGGAGACCCGGATTCAATCCCTGAGTTGGCTTGGGAAGAGAATAGCTACGCACTCTAATATTCATGCTTGGGAAATCCCATGGACAGAGGAGTTTGACAGGCCACAGTCCACAGGGTCTCAAAGAGTCAGACACGACTGAGCGACTAACACACACACACACACACACACACACACACACACACATGGGGCACAGAGAATGCCACAGGAGACGTAATCCCACCAGGCCTTACTTAGCAGCCACCCTGGGTTCACCAATTCATACAACCCCCACATGTGACAGCTATTTTTACCAGTCTTCAGAAACCTCCATCACATGCCATGGAAGCTTTTCTATTTCAATGTTGCCCTTTTGTGGAGGTAATGTCAGTTCTTTCTCTTTTTAGATCCATTTTCCATAACACACACCACACTTGTATCCAAATAAGTATGTTTAACCACTGGAAAAATGGAAGGGCAAAAGGTGTCTTTGCTGAACTCAATTGCTCTCCAGGAAAAGTCGAGTTATTGCCACTGCCCTGTGGATTTCTTTACTCTGCATCAGCTTGTTCCCTCTGGACTAGGGTTTTTCAGCTGATGGGGATTTTGTCTCCGAGCAGACATTTGGCGATGTTGGGGGACCTTTCAGGTTGTCACAGCTAGGGAAGAGGAGGTGCTGTTGGCATGTGATGGGCAGAGGCCAGGCTCTCAAACATCTCACGGTGGAAGGAACAATCCCATGGTAGAGATGGGCGCCCAGCCCAAGGTGTCGCCTGCTTCTTGGAGAAACCTTGCTCAGCCAGCTCCCGGTCCAACCACATTCCATGGCCACTCTGTGGATCCCACCAAGAGTTGCTTCCCTCTGCTCTGCCCAGACAGAGCCGTCTCTCTCCTTCCTTATGGAAGATGCAAAGGATTTCATAAGAATCTCATATCATGTTTATTAAATGCTGAATCCATCCCAGGCATCGCTCTAGGTACTTTCCATCTTCTTTCCAGCAACTCATGCACTTTTCCAACAGATTTGAGGGCTACTGCTATCATGATGGGCCTCCCTATTGGCTCAGATGGTAAAGAATCTGCCTGCAATGCAAGAGACATGGATTTGATCCCCAGGTCAGGAAGATCCCCTGGAGAAAGGAATGGCTACCCAGCTACATATTCTTGCCTGGAGAATTCCATGGACAGAGGATCCTGGTGGGCTGCAGCCCATGGGGTCACAAAGAGCCAGACACAACTAAGCAGCTAATACTTTCACTTTCATTATCATATATCATTACTATTATCATTCCCCAGTCAACAGAAGTGGAAACTGAGACTCAGAGAGGAACACTTTGCCTGAGGCCACCCAGCTGGTCAGTGGCAGAGCCAGCATCTTTACATGAGTGGATTGCTTCCGGAACCTACATTCTTAACCAGAAAACAATTTCTTTGTCAAAGAACCGAGGGTGATGAACAGAGAATTTGTTTCATGCCAGCCGGGACTTCAGAAGACCCAGCCCTTCTCAGAAAAACATGCGCTCTTTTCTTAATACTTATTTTTGTTTATTTGACTATGCCACGTCTTAGTTGAGGCATGCGGGATCTTTGATCTTTATAGTTGCATGAGGGATCTTCAGTTATGGCATGCAAACTCTTAGTTGTGGCATACAAGATCCAGCTCCCTGACTGAGGACTGAACCTGGGCCCCTGACTTGGTGCCACTGGACCACCAGAGAAGTCCCAACATGCTTTCGCCTCGGAGCCAGGCTGAAGGGGAAAGCAACAGCGCTCATTATGGGGAAACCCCAGAAGTGAGGAGGTTTACAGTGTCTCTGATGCTGGCCATTATGAAACTTCATCTTGTTTGACACGAAGCCTCAGGACATCAGTCCTGACCTAACTGCTGACTCTATGGATGAAGCAACTCAGAGAACGATGAACCATCCTTTCTTGCAAGGTGACCTCCTTGCCTACCACCTGGTTTCTCTAAATGCCTCTTCCTGACAAGCATGTGAGTTCAGCTTTGGGGGGAATGAGAAAGCTGCAGATGGTCTCACATGGAGCCCAGTCTGGAGGCCGAGGAGAGTGTTAGGTGGAAGCTGAAGGGTAGGGGAGGTACCACAGGGAGCTTTGAAACCTATAGTCACATTGCCCTTGTCCAGAGGCTAGTTACAGAGGTCTTTAACAGAGGCTTGGCGTGGTTAGAGCAGTACCTTGACTTCAGATTCTGGGATACAAACTCAGGTGTCTCCAGAAGCGGGCAGGTAATATCTGATGGTAAGTAGCCAGACCCATGTATTTCATACTAATAGGCATGGCCTTTTAATTCTAAAACATTCTTCTAAAAGAATCATGCATTCTTCCACTTTTCTTAAACCACAAGGCTTTTTGTTATTTATCATTTTCCCTCTCTGGGAGAGACATGGGTATAAAAATAATTTTATTTCCCTCTTCCCTGCTTGTGAAATACCAAAGCAAGTCAGCTGATCATTGACAATGTCTGTATATTTGGCTTAGATGCATGGGAGGGGGTGAAATTGGGTAGGGGCTGAGATTAAGTGGGGACAGTGTACTACATCTTATCAAAGATAAACACAGTCGGCCGCTGGTTAAAGTTACAAGGACAATTTCTAATCAGTACTGTTTTAGGGAAGAGTCCAGTGTGAACTGCATCCAGCTTTGAATTGAACAGAGGTGACTAGGAGTTTTAAAGGGAGAATGAGGAAATTGGGAGAGGGAATGATCAGGGTCCTGGTAGACCCAGAGGAGTGAAAAGTTACAAAGCAGAGAAGGGAGTGTTGTTCCCTGTGAGATCCATATGGTTCTGCTCACTGGCACTTATGGAAGTGAGACTCCTGACCTCCTACAGAGGCTGGGAGTTGGGGTAGCCTCAGTCATGGGCTGAAACAAGCAGGGAATTCTCCTGGCGGCCTGAGCTTTCTCAGGCAGGCAGTTGAAGGGGGTCATGGATCATCCTAGGGATGTGGCCTTGAGCTGGTAGGGACTGTTGGTGTTTGTTCAAGCCTTTCAAGGTCAAGGTTCAGGCCTAGTGGAAAAGAGGCTCAGAGGAGCCCAGCCAGGATCTGGTCAAGGACAGAGTCTCCATCAGTCTCCATGATGTTTCCACAGCTCAGTTTCCACAGCCATCTGAGACCCAGTGTTGCTAAGACTTCCAGTTGCCAAAGAAAAGCCAGAAATGTAGATGTTTGCATGAAATCTCCCAACTTTAAAATTTTGGTACTTTATCCCAATACGTGTATTTTTAACGTCGTGTAGCACCAGCTAACAAAACCTGCCCGTGACTGGGCTCTGGCTTTCTGGCCAGGAGGGTGAGCCTCTGCAGGAGCTCGTGGTGGGTAAGTTGACCCTTAACCTTCTTTCTTGCCTCTTAAAAATGTCACTCTTTGGCAAGAGCACTTTCCCAATTCTTCACTTTGTGTTCACTTCGATAAAAATGCTTCCGGACAGATGACCTTTCATTTCCCAGGAAGATAAATAGGACCATTTTTCTTATTTTGTTGCTGATTCTTAGGCTGATGAATCTTTTTCCTTTAAGAACATCCCTTGATTTCGTTCCTTCAGGCAACATGCTACTTTGCTGAGAAAACTTGGCAGGAGATTATATTTTAAAAAGTATAGAGCCAAGCACATTCTCCTATCAGCTGCTCCAAAACCCATGACCCTGAAGGAGCAGGGCCTGCAATCCGCTGTGTCTGCCTGTCCCCCAAAGTACTTGTTATTAAACACAGAATTGGGTACCTCTGGCTCATATGCCTGAGAGAAGTTTATAACAAGCACAGACTTAAAAGGGTTAAATACTTCCTTCCAGTCAGTGGAAATGCCCTGATGTTATTGTTACCTGAAATGCCAGTATTTTTTTTTAAAAAAGTTTCTTGAGAAGGAAGATTTCAGCTACTCCCCTCCCCCCACCTCCCCCATCAGGCCAAGAGTGCACTTCTGAAGCCCTTTGCCTGCATTCATCTCCTTGAGGGCAGACAGCAGGTTTTACTGTTCAACACAGTTTATACTTCTAGCTTCAAGGAGAAACTACTTAGATGGGTTAATCTCAAGGAATAGGGGTTGACTCCAAAGAGAGGTGAGAAGTCAGGACACGGGGATCTTTCTGGAATTCACGGACAATTGTGCAGAGCGGGGGACTCACAGGGACTGAAATGCAGGCTCGTATCAGAAGCCTAGAGGGGTTCCTGATCCCAGGGGTTCAGCTCCATAGATAGGGTTCTTGAGCCCCAGCCCATAGGAGGAGTCTGCCAATCCCTCCCCTTTATGGGGTATTATGGATGAAATTGGGTCCCTCCCCAGATTCATATGTGGCAATCCTATCCCCGAGTACCTCGAACATGACCTTGTTCAGACAAAGGACTTTAAAGAGGTGAACTAAGTGAACCTGAGGTCATTCGGGTGGGCCTTGATCCAATAGGACTGATGTCTTTATTAGAACAGGGAATAGGACATTGACACGCACAGAGGACACAGCCACCTGCAAGCCAAGGAAAGAGCCACACAAGAAACCGGCCCACTGATACCTTGATCTTGTTGGTCTTCCAGTCTCCGGAATGGTGAGGAGACACATTCTGTTGTTGAAGGCTCCATCCTGTAGTCCACTGTCACAGCAGTGCCCGTGGACTCATCTACAGGGGTTGGCTGCTCCGGCCCCTGGGTGCTGTGGCCACCATCTTTCCCCCGAGTATCCGAGGCAGTAGCCTGCACTGACCCAGAGCTTCTGCTTCCGGAGCACTGCTGTGTCCTCGTGGCTCCTCCTCTTGGACACAGCACTTAGACCAGCCCTGCTCTCAGCCTGCTGGGTCACGTTTGCTGCCCACTTCCAACTCTGTGGCTAGGAGGTCACCGGTACGTTTGGAAGAGACCTAAGGCTGTCTGCCTTGGTGTAAGGCTGTGGGAAGAGACTGCCCTTAGAAAGGAGTGTGTGTGCATGTGTATATACACGTGTGTGTGTGTGTGTGTGTGTGTTTGCCTGTATGTATGTGTATGAAGCATGCTTAGATTTGACCTATGGTTGTGCTCATTTGCTCAAAAGCCAGTTTACTCTAGAAAATGCAAACTAGTCTGCTGTGGCAATGAGATGGGGGCGGGGGCAGGGGCATGGGAGGAACGGACAGCAGCGAGGTTAGAGGAGGAAGAAAATGTTTTGACGGTGGTCATGATGTCGTGAGCACACTTATCTTTCAAAAACTCATTAAATCATTTACAATATGGATGCTGTTTATTGTATTAAATCAAAACTAAATAATAACTTCCAAAAAAAAGGTGGTTGTTTTTAAAAGCCATTTTATGAAGTCAGTTTCCAGATATTTGACACCTTGGAGGGTGACAATGAAGCCTGAAGGCTTAGGCCACCTTAGTGATGGCTCTGCGGACACTTCCTTGTGTGACCTAAAAGTGTGAGTCCCCACCTTCTTGGACTGGCAAACCGTGAAGTCGGTTGGGAAGGGCTGGGTGCACTGAGGAATGAGTGACTGACTTGCTGATGACATGAATTCAGTTTTCATGGTGTTCCCCTAACTTCTGATTCAGGAAGTGCAAGAAAAGACCCTCTTGTCTGAGTCCTACATTTGTTCACACACCCATTTTGTCCCGGAACCAAGTTTCCTCAGAATTCTAAGTTTCCACCTTGGCATGCAGCTTTGATACCTGCCCCATCAGTACATATTTATGAGGTGGTGTTGATTTCAGCATAACCTGGAATGAATCCTATTAGCATCCAGAAGGGATGAGCCCAGACCATGCCCAGGGCCTGGCTTCATTCACAGTGGCTTCGTTCTAAATGATGAGGTCAGCAAGGGTAGATGAAACCAATATATTGCTGCTAAATCAGAAGAGTAGAGTTCAAAGACACAGCCAAAGTTGAAAAAAAAAAGTGATTAAAAAGCAGAAAAAGAGATTTTCACCAGCTGCTCCTTCTTACAAACCTTGTATTGAGATCCAGCCCACAAAGTGCACCAATAATAGAGGAACAGCTCCGGGAATTATCACAAATGGCAAATGCCTGGGTCAGCATTGGATTGAGACAGAGAAAATCACCATCAAATGGAAGCCCCCTCATGCCACCTCCCTGTCTCCTTCTCCCCACCCCCCAAAGATAGCCTCTACCAGGCTTCTAGCAGCATCAAATAGCTTTACCTCTTTTTGACTTCATATAAATTGACTCTTACGGGATGAATTCCTTTGTGTTTAGCTATTTGGCTCAAAATTGTGTTTGCAAAATTTATCTGCATTTTTACTCACTGTCAGAGATGTTGACTCCCATTTGTATATTACTTGTCTCTATGACTACAGCACAATTTATTTATTCATCTGTTTTTTTCTGGGCATTTGGATTGTTCTAAATTTGGGGCTAATATGAGTAGTGCTACTATGAAATTTTAGTATATTTCTTTAGATGATACATGTTTGGAATTCTGCTGAGTATATATCTAGAAGCTGCATTGTTGGCTCAGATGATCAGTTTTAGTAGATGCTACCAAATAATTTTCTTAAATGGCTGTAGTAATGTTCACTTTCACCATCAGTGTCTGTGGAACAGTTCCTGTGGGTCCTTGTCAACATTGCTTTCTAAAAATCATCTTTTTCACTATTGCCTTGCCTCCAGAATATACACAAAAACTTCCACAACTCAACAACAACAACAACAAAAACAAATAGCCCAATTTTTTAAAATGAGCAAGGAGTTTGAATAGATATTTCTCCAAGAAAATATTTCTCCAAAGAAAAGAAAATTTCTCCAAAATTTCGCCAATAAATACATGAAAAGATGCTCAACTCCTTTAATAATAGAGATACACAAATCAAAACCACAATGAGATACCACTTCATACCCACTAGGATGGCTACGCTCAAAAGACCAACAATAGAAGGTGTTCATGAGGGTATGAAAAAATTGGAACCCATCCCATATAGCTGATGGGACTGTACAATGGTGAGCTCACTTTGGAAAGCAGTTTGACAGTTCATTTAAAAGTTAAATAGAGTTACCAGTAATTCTACTCCCAGGAACAACCCCAAGAAAACCCAAACAATAGGTCCACACAAAAACTTGTACATAAATGTTGAGAGCAGCGTTATTCATAATAGCCAAAAAGTGGAGACAATCCAAGTGTCTATCAACGGATGAATGGATAAACAAAATGTGGCACATAGGTACAGTGGAATATTATTCAGCCAAGTACTGATACGTGCTACAGCTTGAATGAACCTTACAAACACTATGCTAAGTAAAAGAAGCCAGACACAAAGGTCACGTATTATACAATTCCATTTATATGAAATGACCAGACTAGGAAAATCCACTGAAATATAGTGAAGTGAAGTGAGGTGAAGGGAAAGTCGCTCAATCATGTCCAACTCTTTATGACCCCATGGACTATACAGTCCATGGGATTCTTAGGCCAGAATACTGGAGTGGGTAGCCTTTTCCCTTCTCCAGGGGATCTTCCCAACCCAAAGACTGAACCCAGGTCTCCCGCATTGCAGGCGGATTCTTTACCAGCTAAGCCACAAGGGAAGCCCAAGAATACTGGAATGTGTAGCCTATCCCTTCTCCAGGGAATCTCCCCATCCCAGGAGTCAAACCAGGTCAATGTCTCCTATCAGTGTCTCCTACATTGCAGGTGGATTCTTTAACACTGAACTACGAGGGAAGACCACTGAAACATAACTAGATTGTATTTTCCAGGTTTTGGAGACATACAGTGGAGGAGCAAGGACTGATTCATACACGGTTTCTTTATGGGGTGATGGGCATGTTCTGGAATTAGGTACTGGTGATAGTTGCACAACTTTGTGAATATACTACAAAGCACTGAATCATACATTTCAAAAAGGGTGGATTTTATGGTATGTGAATTATGTCAATTTAAAAAATATATCTCTATTTCAACATTGCATCAGGTACGCATGCAAAGTCAGGTTGTGTTGATTAACCATCCCAATGACACTTTCTTTCTCTTTATAAATTCTGGAAAATTCCCATTCTTTCACCTTCTGTTTAATCACAGCACTTTAGCTTTGGCACAAAGACATTATTCTATTGGAAGCTGTTTTGTAGCTTAAGAACAAAATAAATTACTGTCACTGTGACTCAGTTTGAATTCATGTAAACTTAATTTTCTGCTAAGTAAAATTCTGAGAGATAATTCCTCTTCATCCCTGGTTAATCAAACTTCTTAGATATCAAAAGTACCACCTTAGCTGACTATTCAAACTATGCCACTGGAAAAGGGAATGGCAAGCCACTCTGATATTCGTGCCTGGAGAATCCCATGGACAGAGGAGGCTGGTGGGCTATAGTCCATGGGGTCGCAGGGTCAGACATAACTGAGTGACTAACACTACTATTTGCTTTAGAAAATACAAATTTGTACATTTTCTTCAGCATCACTTCTAGTATATTCTATTGTGCCATCCTAACATCAGTGAACAAATACAGCCTGCATTCACAAATAGGAGTTTTTTAATAAATTGTTTATTTCTCATTCATGAAAAATATTTTTAAGTTGAAAATTTGTTGAAAGATTGTGTTTTATAGCTTAACCAGGCATTTTTAAAAAAGGAAATGAAAGCAATTATTCCAATCCAGTTTTTATGGAAGTTTTGTCAGACAGTTTCCTGTTTCCAAACGTTTCTCAAACTATGTTATGAGCTGAGCTGCCCACCGGTGCAGCAACTCAAAAGTTATGTTAGAACCCTGACCCTCTGTACCTGAAAATGTCTCCTTATTGGCCAATAGAGTCTTTACAGAGGTAATCAAGTTAGGATGAGGTCATTAGGGTGGACCCTACTCTATCTGACTGGTGTCCTTGCAGAAGAGGAAAAATCTGGACATGTGGATAGACATGCCTGGAGTGGGGGACGGTGTAAAGAGACCCAGCAGAACCCCACATGGAGGCAGAGACGTGATGTGCCTAAAGATAAGCAGAAATGAAACATTCTTTAATTTGTTTCATCATTAGACTTTCACTTGTTCATGTGATTTCAGCGTTAACAGAGATTTCTGGGTTTTGTGTCTAAGTGAGTCTCTGCTCCCCCAGAAGAGACTCTAAGATAATGATGAGGGTGCTGATGTTTATTTTTGAGGTGACTAAAGGAAATGCTGGTGGGGAGAGGGGACGGAAGACAAGGAGGGGAACCAGATAGCAAGGCTGTGTGGTCGACAGTTTACCAGAGGCTTCCCAGGGGCGCTCCTGCCAGGTAACTTTGGGGCACTTTAGGGGACCCACCTCAGAGGGACCTGCAAGGTTGCTACGACCTTTAAAAAAATTTTTTTTTATGCTTATAACTTTTATGGTTTCTTTTTTAAATTAATTAATTGATTTTAATTGGAGGCTAATTACTTTACAATATTGTAGTTTTTTTGCCGTACATTGACATTAAAATTTTTATTTTATATTCATTTATAGTTGATTTACAATGTTGTATTAGTTTCAGGTTCCAGCAAAATGAATTAGTTATGCATACACATATATCCACTCTTTTTCAGATTTTTTTCCCATATAGTTATTACAGAATACTGAGTACAGCTCCCTGGGCTGTACCCTAGGTCCTTGTTGATTATCTAGTTTATATATAGTCCTATGGATATGTTAATCCCAAACTCCTAATTTATGCCTCCCACCTTTCCCCTTTGGTAACTGTAAATTTGTTTTTTTAAGTCTTATGAGTCTATTTCTTCTTTGTAAGCTAAGTTCATTGGTATCTTTTTCTTTAGATTCCACATATAAGTGATATCATCTGATATTCGTCTTTATTAAGCAATTCCCACCAGCCATGGGTGGGGGGTTACTCCCAAGGACCGAGGGGCTCCCGAGTCCCAGGAGGTCCTGAGGGCTCATAGCTGGAGGCTGCTGGGTGGCATGCTCTCAGATGGGGGATATGGTAGGATGAGGGGTATTGGCTATTGCTTTAGAGACCATCCAACATCTATAAACTGATGTCTCTAGAAACAGTTTATGGAATCAACATGCATGCATGTGCGTGCATGCCGGCGTACATGCTAAGTTGCTCCAGTTGTGTCTGGCTCTTTGTGACCCCGTGGACTGTAGTCCCCTAGGCTCCTCTGTCCATAGGATTCTCTAGACAAAAACACTGGAGTAGGTTGCAGGCCCTCCTCCAGGGGACCTTCCCAACCCAGGGATCAAACCTTTATCTCTTGCATCTCCTGCATTGGTGGGTAGATTCTTTATCACTAGCACCACCTGGGAAGCCCATGAACTCAACATACGAAGGATCAAATCCTTGCTTTTGACAAATACCATCACCTTCCAAGAATTTCTTTCCATTGATTTCCATTGTTCCCAACTCTGAGTCATTTGTGAAAACACAAATGACCTAAGTGGCTGTAACAGCAGAGCCCTGCAGGCAGTGAACAGAAGCCACTGGTAGCAGTGATAGGTTTGCTTTAGGCTGAAATGACTTCATTCTTGATCGATAATACAGAGTTCATGGGGCACTTGCTCACAGCCTACTGTTTTAGTGTCAAACTTTCTGGTTGGGCAATCCTTGTTTCTTGGGCACTACCTGCAAACTGAAGCCCTCAGGGCAAGGATCACCTGGATCAAAGACAACATGCAGAGGGTGGTTACTCCGTCAGTGGAGGGATCTGGTCCTGGGTTCATGGGCCTTCTAACTGAGGCCCGTGTGCAGTGCCTTCCCAAGACTGTCCATGTGCCTAAAAGGCAGTTGTGCTGTTTCCGGAGGCCACTCTGCCTGGTTCTTAGTGAGCTGAGTCTTCCGCAGGCAAGGAGATCACCTTTTACTTGTCTGACCCTGTTAATAACGTCTGGATGCTTTCAAGGCTTCTGGATGGCCTGGGATGCCCTCCACTAAAAATAACCCCCAGCAGTAACATGGGAATTGCGATCACCTTGATGAGCTGTCATCTCAGAACATGAAAGAGACAGGAGAGGGAAGTTGGGGGGTAGAAGAGTGTGGGGATTTAAAGAGCAGGAGAGAAGAAAGAAAATAGAGACAGAGAAAGAAAGAAGCAGATTCAAAAAAAGGACGCGCAAGGACTTCCCTGAAGTTCCAGTGGTTAAGACTTTGCCTTCCAATGCAGGGGGTGTGGGTTCCACCCCTGATTAGGTAGAGCTAAGAGCCCACGTGCCTCATGGCCACAAAACCAAACCATAAAATAGAAATGATATTGTAACAAATTAAACACAGAGTTTACGAATGGTCCCTATCAAAAAAATTTTAAATCTTAAAAAGGAAATAAGTAAATTATAGAAGGGGACTGGAGGAGTGAGACATCAGGGAAGGGACCCTGGGCAGAGGCTGTGCATCAACATTGTGATCAAGCCAGCAACTGTGATAAGCCCCAGTGTGGAAGACACCCCTCAAGGGACCCCACAAGGGGAGGAGTTGTCACATGTATACATCAGTCTATGGAAGCCATGGTTTTAGGGCTGCTCCCAAGGGATCTCCATTCTCTGGGTCTTCCAGCTGGTCACAGGAAGTGCTCGGTGGCAATGCAGTGGTGAGACACCCATGGGAACAGCAGGAAGGATGAGAGGACAGAGGGCCAGGCAGCCAATGTGGGCCACAGCTTTCTGCCCAGTTTCTGGAAACTTCTCTTATAAACCTCTGTCACTGACATTTCAAAGGAACACAGTGATACTATCTCTGTTTGACTTGAATTTGACTCCAACACTTTGTTTCAACATCCCAGATGGAGGGGACCTGGAGAATCCTCCTCCAGGGACACTATACCCCCTGCCCCCAATCCCCCTCTGGAGAGTAGAGGTGGGAGGGACAGCTCTGCAGACATCTGACTTCTGGGAAATTAGTCTGCTTCCAATTCTAGAGAAAAGGAAAAACAAAGACATGTACTTTATATATAAAATTCTTACAGGAAAATTTCTCATTGCTTGAGGTGACTCACAGCAGGCAGTCACAGGTGTCTTAAGCAAATAAGGGAAGAACAGAGAATGAGAGCTTTAGAAAAGTCCTTTTGGATCACAGCCAACCAAGTTCCTTTAATAAAATAATCAGAGTATCTTGTATGGTGTTCTCATTTAAAAGAGGTTTGATGGTGTGGATTTCAAGGGCAATGTGTTTACTGTGTCTCTAAGTAACACCTGGCCCAATGGGGGTCTCAAAATGATGACCCAAACACTTGTTTAAAATTCTCGCTTAACAAATACTTGTTGAGAATCCAGTAAGAGCTGGACTCTGTTCTCTATGCTGGGAGAACAGCGGTGAACCACACTCACAAAGACCCCTTCCCAGGGGAACTTCTTGCACAAAACAGGCAATGAACAAGTAAGCAAAATACAGAGGATATCAGATGGTGATAAACTCAATGGAAAAGGACAAAGCAAGGCAAAGAGTGTGAGGTGGGGGGAAACTTGGGAGCTTTAGCCTTAAACAAAGTGGGTGGGCAATACCTGAGCTCAGGGAGGAGGGAGGGAGCACTGGCACCTCTGAGAAAGAGCCTCCAGGCAGAGGGAACCTCAGGTGTGAAGCTCTGAGCTGGAGCCTGCCTGATGGATTAGAGGGCAGTTAGAAGCTGGGGTGGCTGGGACAGGCCACTGAGGGACAGGGGAGTGGTATAGCATGATTTGCTTGGGCAGCTGAAGAGAGAACAAGCTAGTAGGTGCCAGGAGAGTGGAGGACAAGGTGAAAGTGGGAAATCTCCACTTAAAGCCTCCATCCTTGGTGTCAGTGTTTGACCGTGCTCAGTGCTCAGTTTAAGGATGGTACTCACGAAAGGAACTTCTGACAGCTGGCAGAGGCAATTTGGAAAGATTCAAGGGCTCCTTTATGCCAGAAACATTTCCCACAAAAAACTTCTTTACATTTGGTAATTCTAGTCCACACACATGGCCAGAGAGTAAGACACTAACTTTAAAAGGCAGGCTCAACCTGGTTTAAAAATGACTCAAAGACCTTAACAGACAACTTGTCAAAGAAAAGGTACAAATGGCAAAAAAGCGTCTGAAAAGATGTGTATGCACAATGGCTTGTCATGTCCGATTCTTTGCAACCCCATGGGCTGCAGCATGCCAGGCCTCCCTGTCCTTCACGATTCCCCGGAGTTCGCTCAAGCTCATGTCCTTTAAGTTGATGATGCCATCCAACCATCTCATCCTTTGCATTTGTGTACCTTCTGCTCATTTTTACTGTGACCTTATAACTGCTGTAAATGTGAAAGTCTATAAAATAAATTAATAAAGTGGGCTGATATAAAGTAGTTGCATATAAATTGTTCTCATTAATTAGCATTTGAAGACCTGCCCTGGGGCTGGGCATCGTCTGTTTCATCGTCACCAAAGCCCTTCAGGGTGGGATGTAAACCTTAAGATCCTCTATAATTCTTTTCCACCAACCCCACCTAGCACTCTCCAGTCCTTGGGGAGTATGGGGTGAGGGGATGTAATTCCAGCTGGTTCCAATGGGAACCTTTCTTTGGACTTTAATTCTAAGAGTTTGGCTGTCTTGAGCCAAGTTCTCTTTTGGAGACTGAGGTAGATAGAAATATATGCCCAAAATGTAGCATGCTGGTATCCACTCAATGGAGTTTTCATGGCTATTTAAGATAATGACTCTGACAACTTTGCGACAATATAAGAAACCTTTGGGGGAAAAGTAAAACAAAATGTAAAACTGAATTCGTGTCAACATTGCCAATATACATTTTAAGGAAATTGACAGAAAAGGGGGCGAACAGGAGAACCATGTATGTGAGCAAAGTCCCACAAGGTCACATGACTAAAACCTCAGAGGCTGTAATCCCTAAGGGTGCAATATTTTTTCGAAACTGTTTTGAACTCCTTTGCTCCCAAAGAAAGTCTGGTTTCTGTGCACTGACAGTTTTAAAGAGCCACCTACAGTTTGAATGTCAGACTATGGACAGCCAACTGGGCTGGGTCTCTCCTCTTCCTGTATCTGGAAACTTAGAGTCAATCATGCCAAAGACTCCTGTGCCCACGTGGGAGGCCAACCTTTTAATCACTCTATATCCCTTTCAGGGTTCAGGAACAATATAACAATTTCCTGGTAGCAATCGCTAGTCGTCAGCAAATTAAACCAACAAGGAGACCTGATACTGTCTTTCCTCCTTCCTTCTTTCTTTTCAGAAATTTAGTCCAGCAGGAATTTCCCAGGTCACCTTTCTTGCCATGTGACTTTAAAATCCTTCCAACAACCTCAGACACTTTGCTGCAGTGTTAATGAATGAACAGGCCCTGTTGACAAATGTCAAAGGAGGAAATTCAACTTTGAGCTTTAGCTAGAAAGAGGGGCAAACACAGGATTTACAAAGAAGTCTGTTCAGACTAAAATGTTCAGAATAAAAGTTTTAAGATATTAAGTCCATGTGTTAATGCCTATAGGAAGGCTGCCATTTACTTCTATCCATGTATATTTTGTCTGTGTAAAGCAATTTATAGG
The DNA here is from genome assembly GCA_006408695.1 of Aepyceros melampus. Classification (NCBI taxonomy): domain Eukaryota; kingdom Metazoa; phylum Chordata; class Mammalia; order Artiodactyla; family Bovidae; genus Aepyceros; species Aepyceros melampus. The sequence continues at coordinate 172,714 of SJXQ01003117.1, read as the reverse complement.
ATCACTCAGGAGCTTAATTCTTCCTTCTATGGGAAGTTTTTGAAACTTGCTGTCCAAAAGCCCACTGGTTCTACTACATTGATAATCATTGAGTATTTATACAAACCAAGGACTTTTGATCTACAGTACAAGTTGCCACACTGTCCCAAAGCATTTAAAAAGCGTTCAATTTATGAAATCTCTACTTTGTAGATTAACATCTAGTAAGACACTCCCATGTAACAATCGTGGATTTTTATGGCTATTTCTTTTTCTTCCCCCTCACCTTCCTTTCCTCCCTCCTCTCCTTTTTGTCACTTGTGCTCCAATGGTGGTATTTCTCATAATCCTTAAATTATTAAGTGTATTTAACTGGTAAACTTTAAAAAAAATTTTAGTAGATTCAAATGCAATTAGTGGCCCTTGCCACTGTATTTCCTCATGTCCTCCTCTCCTGCCTTGCTTCTCTTACTTTGCCTTTGTCGTTTTGCAAATGAGAATGTGAGAAAGCCACATCAAGATTTGGGGGGAAATGTAATAAGGCTCCATCGCTGGTCCATGTGCTAATTAAAGTGGGAGTTGGCAGGACTCTGCTAATAAACCTCTGCATCCCAACTTCTCGGCTGTGACCTCACTCTTTGATGTAGCCGTTGCGTGGCTCTGCTTCCAGTCTAGGCTGTAAAAAGCAGACCCCAGTGTCAGTCGGCACATGTGTGCAGTTGTGATCATCTTCTGGCCTTCCACCAGAAGCTGCATGGTTCCTGCTCTGCTCTGAGCCAAGCCGGCTTGTCTTCCCTCTCTTTCCTGATTCTGCTGTTGGACGTGGCTGGCTTGTAGATGACTGTGATTTGGAGTAAATGTTTCTAAGAGGGGTCTTGGATAAGATTATGTATCTCAGTGGCTACCCCAGCACCCTGGCTTCCCTGCCTTTGCTCTCAGCTTCAACACAACTTCTCTCAGACCTCCTCCTGTTCAAGCAATGACTTAGATCTGCTGAAGAGAGTCCAGATGTTTACACCCAAACTCTTAACACTTCTTCTAAAAATAGCTCTCTGGGTCCACTTTGTATCCAGTAACATATGTGTGTACTCAGTCGTGTCTGACACTTTGCGACCCCATTGACTGTAGCCCACCAGACTTCTCAGTCTATGGGATTTTCCAGGCAAGAACACTGGAATGGGTTGCCATTTCCTCTCCAGTGCATGAAAGTGAAAAGTGAAAGTGAAGTCACTCAGTCGTGTCTGACTCTTTGCGACCCCGTCAACTGTCAACCCACTCCAGTACTCTTGCCTGGAAAATCACATGGATGGAGGAGCCTGGTAGGCTGCAGTCCATGAGGTCGCGAAGAGTCAGGCTCGACTAAGAGACTTCACTTTCATTTTTCACTTTCATGCATTGGAGAAGGAAATGGCAACCCACTCCAGTGTTCTTACCTGGAGAATCCTAGGGACGAGGGAGCCTGGTGGGCTGCCGTCTATGGGGTCACACAGAGTTGGACACGACTGAAGTGACTTAACAGCAGCAGCAGTAGCAGCAGACTGTAGCCCACCAGACTTCTCGGTCTGTGGGATTTTCCAGGCAAGAATACTGGAGTGGGTTGCCATTTCCTCCTCCATTATACATTACTGTGTATACAGTAAGCACAGCAGGAATTGTATAGGCCCAACTAATGACTCCATTGAGTCTCATGGTCAACATCCAGAATTTACACATACTGCACACACACTATACCTGGATTTGCTCCCAATAGCATACAGGTTTCAGTATAGTCGCTTATTTGCAGCAGCGTCTACTACAGGATTTGAAATACCCAGATATTTGTGAGAGAAACAATCTGGTGCCTCTGTTTTTGAGTAGTTTTCCAGCACAGGGAAGATGCTAGGTCATAGAGTTTGTACATGTCAGCCCTCTTAGGGTCCCCAACTGGGTCTGAGAACTAGATTGACAAAGATGAACAGGAGAAAAGTAGACATGCTTATTTAACATAGGTTTTACATGACATGGATCTTCCCTGGTGGCTCAGACAGTAAAGCGTCTGCCTGCAATGCGGGAGACCTGGGTTCAATCCCTGGGTCGGGAAGATATCCTGGAGAAGGAAATGGCAACCCACTCCAGTATTCTTGCCTGGAAAAGATGTACGGAGGAACCTGGTTAGGTTACAGTCCATGGGGTCGCAAAGAGTCAGACAAGACTGAGTGACTTCACTTTCACTTTCTTTCACATGACATGGAAAACTTCATAAGGAAATGAAGCTCCAAAGAAACAGAGCTCTATATTTTTTTTGTGTTTTTAAATATATCTTGGTCCAATTTATTTATTTATTTTACTTTAAGGCCACACAGCATGTGAGATCTTATTTCCCTGACCAGTGGACCCATGCTCCCTGCATTGGAAGCATAGAGTCTTAATCACTCCACCATCAGGGAAGTCCCAGATTTATGTACTTTTGTGCTGGGTTGGAAGAAGAATGGACATGGATGGAGGAATATGACAGGTTAAAGTGTGTGAGGAATGGTAGAAAACTGAGGGAAATTAGCAAGTCCTATTTGCTAAGGATTCTTTTCAGTGTCCCTTTATTTGGAGAAAAAGATGTTGCTTTCCTCTGGATATGGGGGATACCTCTCACAGGAGGGTTTTATGGCCTGTTCCAGGGAAGAAGGGCTGGGGGCAGAAGGTCAGAGTGATCTTCTTGGTTTTGCCATTTTCTCAAACTCCTACATCTCAAAATATTCATTATGCCAAGGTGTCCTATTGTGGGGGGCCTGTCCGAAACCCCATCAAAACACGAAAGTGATTTTTAAAATATCAGTCTTTGACAGGACATGTTGCTTAAAACTATGTAAGGTGACATTTCTGCAGGAGCCAAGCAGCATCTCCAGTTAGAACTTGCATGTTTAGTTAATCTAGGTGGTTGCCAGAGTATAGATTTGAAGGGGAAAGAGGGTTTTTATTGAACTATGTAAAAAAGATATCCATATCAAGAGTATATCCTTCAAACTGAACACTCCCCTGTAACCAGGACCCAGATCAAGAATCTGTACCCTTCCAGTCCCCAGACCTGACTGTACAGCCAGGGTGGCCACACTCTGACTTCTAATAGCATAGGTGACTTTTTCTATTTTTGAACATCTCGAGCACGGCTTCTTTCAGTCCACATCATATGTGTGATATTTCCGTGATTGCATGCAGCTGTGGTTCATTAATTTTTCTTGCATTTCCATGACGTAGGTAAACCACGTTCATCTCACTGCTGATGGGCATTAGGTTGTCCAGTTACGGCCATTACAAAGAGCTCTGCTGTGAATGAACATCCTGACATATGTTTTATGGTGCACGCAGGAGCTCATTTCTAACGAGTACAGCAAAGTGACATTGCTGGATCATAGAACATGGACATGGCAGCTTTATTTGACACTGTCTCCCAGGGTGGTGGTGTGTCAGTTCACACTTTCATCAACAGTATGAGAATGTTCGAGTTATTCCATTTCTCACCCACACTTGCCATTATCTGTGTTCTTCATTTTAGCCACTCTGAGGGTGGCTGTAATTTGCATTTCCCTAGTCGGACACAACTGAGCGACTGAACTGAACTGAACTGAACAGCTAATTAAACTGGGCACATCATTGACCATCCAGATATACCCTGGGGAATAGACTTTTGATATTTCCAAGGAGCATTTGCTTGTGCCATACAAAAGAAGTCGAGGAAAAAATAAAAATGCAAAACTAACTTTTCACCCTCACTTAGCCTGTCATCCAGGCATGCAAACACAAGTGGACATCACTTTCCTGGCTGGAAACCATTTAACTTAGAGGAGCCAGTGAAGAGACTTCCACAGTGATACAGGCAGGATTCACAGGAGAGCAAAATGCAACCAGGAGCCCACAGCAATGGGCGCTATTAGCACCCCAGACCTAAAGGTGCAAATGGAAGAATCTCAGGAGCATGATGAGAACTGCTCCAGGGAGGAGGATCTCCTGGCAGAAGCCATAGTTGTGACGGGGCACAGACAGTGCCGGGAAACACTGCCCGGAGCGGAGGGGACTTGGGGAAGACATACCTTCATCCCTTTTCCCCCTGCTCTCCACTCCCTGTCTCACGCCAACTATTGGTCAAATCCAACTGACGTCCAAGGAACAAGGGAGCCCGGAAGAGGTACCTCAGGGCTCAGAGCAGGGGAACAGGAGGGTGAAACGGCCCTGCAAGGGATGGTAGTGAAGCATAGAGATTAACCAGCACCCGCAGGTACAGCAGTATATAGAAAGACCTCAGTACCTAAAGCTCTGGACTCTTGGAACTCACTGCTGGGTCACTGAGAAAATACACAGTCTTTCAAAGCCTCATTATCCTCAACTGTAAAAGAAAGTTTTACCCAAACAGTCTGTGAAGTTCCTTTCTGTCCCCTGATTTTGATTTTCAAAAATTGGTGAGTCACACTGAATAGCTATTGCCATCTTCATCAGGATGGACTAGCCAAGTTCCCGAGGTCTCCACCCTTTCTTATGGTTCTATACAGCCCCCACTGGCTTCTGGGTCTACAAACTATGGCCTAAGGTTTCCAGGTGGAATAAAATCTCAATTAAAATCTGTTCCTGGGAGACTTCTCTGGTGATCTGGTGGTTAAGACTCTGTGTTGCCAATGCAGGGAGCATGGGTTCGATCCCTGGTCAGGGAAATAAGATCCAATATGCCATGTGATGTTGTTAAAAAAAAAAAAAATCAGCTCCTGCGTAAATCTTATATTGCCACCTACAAACATGTACTTGCTTCATTAAAGAAGTACCCCAGTGAGAAAGAAATGATCAACTCTCTGGGTTTCAGATGCTCCATCCTTCTCTGAGTTTGCTCAGACTCATGTCCATCAAGTCAGTGATGCCATCCAACCATCTCATCATCCTCTGTCGTCCCCTTCTCCTTTTGCTTTCTATCTTCCCCAGCATCAGGGTCTCTTCCAAAGAGTCAGCTCTTCACATCAGGTGGCCAAAGTACTGGTGCTTCAGCTTCAGCATCAGTCCTTCCAATGAATATTCAGGATTGATTTCCTTTAGGATTGACTAGTTTGATCTTGCAGTCAAACAGGCCCCACGCCATATGCTAACCACACATGAAAGGAGGGAGAACAGAAGTTATCAAAAGCATCCTTGCAAAAGGTACCAATATCTCTTAAAATCTAAGAAATCAAATGCCTTATGCTCCAGCAATTTCACTTCTGGATATCTCCCCTTAGGGCTTCCCTGATAGCTCAGTTGGTAAAGAATCCACCTGCAATGCTGGCGATTCGCCTTGATTCCTAATTTCGGAAGATCTGCTGGAAAAAGAATGGGCTACCCACTCCAGTATTCTTGGGCTTCCCTTGTGGCTCAGCTGGTAAAGAATCCACCTGCAACACAGGAGACCTGGGCTCAATCCCTGCTTTGGGAAGATCCCCTGGAGAAGGGAAAATCTACCCCCTCCAGTATTCTGGCCTGGAGAATTCCATGGACTATATAGTCTATGGGGTGGCAAAGACTCGGACATGACTGAGCAACTTTCACTTCACTTCACTTATCTCTCCTAAAGACATCTCAAGCATGGTTTAGGCTTCATGTTAATGAACTAACTTGAATTGGGCTTCTACTCTTTATCATCTCTTTATCCCCAAGTCTATATGATCAGAGTGTATTAACTAATAATTTACCTTGACATTGCATTTGTGGAGGCTGTTCTTTGAACTTCAGTTATAGTCTTGGTTTCTGCCATCTGTGGGAGTGTTTTCATTAAAAGTCATGCCATCCAGAGAAATTCAATGCCAGGAAGTGGTGCCCAACAGGCAGAAGGCTAAAGCCAGAGGTCAGTGGCCCCTACCAGGTCATCTGCAATTGCTGAATGACCTTGGGTGACCTTGCTCATGGTTCTTCTTCCCTTTATCTGCCCCAACAGGTCTTTGCCTCAGATCTTGAGTTCACTTTCTTTAATCAAGCATCTCATGAAAACTTCAAGTCTTTCTCTGCTTCACAACAAAGAATACCTCTGCCACCATCTAAAGTAGATGCTTGTCTTTTTTTTTTTTTCATTTCTTCCTTTTCTGTTGTGCCTCACAGCTTGTGGGATCTTAGTTCCCTGACCAGGGATTGAACCTGGACCCTCAGCACTGAGACTGCTGCACCACCAGGGAATTTCCAGATGCCTGCCAGTTTATCAGGTTTCCCCAGTGGCTCAGCGGTGAAGGATCCACCCGCAATGCAAGAAATACAGAAGACTCAAGTTCCATCCCCGAGCTGGGAAGATCCCCTGGAGGAGGGCATGGCTACCCACTGCAGTATCTTGCCTGGAGAATTCCATGAACAGAGGAGCCAGGGTTGCTACAGTCCATAGGGTTGCAAAGAGTGAGACACGACTGAAACGACTGAGCACATCTTTTTATCATCTGCGTTTGAGTTGTTGATGTAAAAAATAGCTATTCAGACATCAAGCTCTGGACGTCATTTATTAAACGAGACTAAATTTAAATTGGCATTTACAGCCTCAAGAAGTCAGTGAACTTATTCGATGAAAATTTTATAAGCCAGGTAAAATTCATCTGTCTTCTAGTTTAGAAGTAGACATGCCACTGAATTTAATAGTCAATGAATAAAGAACTCTATTGACATTATGAGTCGAATTACTCAAAATTTATGTGGTATTGCAAATCATTATGTTTCCTCTGATGATGTGAGATGGTGGGATTTTTCGGGTCAATGAAGGTACGGCATTTTAGATTAGTTTCAACTCTCCAGCTTTGTCTGCTACAGAAGATGAGCCTTAATGATAGAGATTTTTTGAGTTAAGAGGAAATTGTATAGTTAAAAAAAGTAAGGAATACAACAATATGGATTTCATGGACATATTTCTGAGCCAAAGAAATCAAACACAGAAGGCAATATACTATAGGGTTCCACGTGTGTGAAGCTCACAAGCAGACCAAACTGGTCCACACTGTCAGAGTTATGGTTCCTTCTGGGACATGAGACTGTCTTCTGAGTGCTCGAAATAGTCTGTATTTTGGTGGTTTCACTGGTATTGACATATGTAAAATTTATCAAGCTGTATCCTTGCTATTTTTGTCCTTTGTTATATATAACTAAAAGATAAAATAATTTTTAAAGAATTGAGCAAAAAACCACATGGAACACAGTGGCAGCTTAAGATGAGTATTTTGCAAATCGTCTATCTATAGTCTAGGGTTATTCTGGTACTATTTTAAGAAACTATGAAAACAAATAAAGATAATCCACCCTTGATCTATATTTAGAAAACAATTGATATAGGTAATTAATAAATCAGTTTGTTTTACATGAATCTCCCAAATGAAGAGGCATAATCTTTACTAAGCCTGATTAATTTCTCAGCAATGTCATGCCCAAGTCATCTGATACCAATGTACTGGGTCACATAGAATGTTCTATGATATAATATATTTTAGTTACCTTATTGTTCATAATGTTCATATATAATTACAATGGATTTTCCTATAATACTTGCTTTTATGTATTTGCTCAGATAATATCTTGTGAGGAGCAGGGTGATGATCATTTTTCCTTTAATATGTTTTCAGATTTTTACAGTTTTCTGCCAAACATCAGTTGTGTGGCTAAAAATGAATTTCTCTCGTTGTGTTCTGCTAGTTGTTGGATGGAAAATAGTGCTGACAAATTATTGATCTTGAAGCTGTAATTATTGTCATTTCTTTTGCAGTGATCTGTCTGAAAGAAAAGAAGTGTCAAGCCCCCAAATTACTAGTGAGCCAAGAATACTTGTTAATCAATCCTGTACACAGAGTGTGCTGGACAGTTTTATGTTTATTTTCAGTTGCATGCACGAGGATTGTTTCCAGGTTATTTTTTTTAACTTCTGCCCTAGAGACCTGGCACTCGATAAAGCTCAGATATACAAAAAAAAACAAGGAAGTGACCGATAAAAATCATAACATGGAGTCTAGAACTAAACAGTTTATTCTGTCCACAGAGGTCATAAAAATTCTTACTTGTGGTCATTTTTGGATGAATTCCACCACTGGAATTGGATAAGTCCCATGTTACTAAACCACAAAGTTGGGCTCCCAGGGGCTGAAATGACTTATTACAAACGGACACTGCTGGCACTGTCCATATTTCTTGGCATGCTTCTCACTGTGTTTACATGCAGCCTTTACCAGTCCTCACTGACCCCCTCAGACTTCAGTGTATTTTTTCTTCCAACAATCTGAAGCACATTCTCTAGCTACCATGTTGCCCAAATGTGCAGACGGCCAGGAGAGCTGGGAAGTTATTCCTCTCCAGTGACTGTTAGGTACAGGATTTTGAAAACTCAGCTCCCTTGTCTCAGGTTGATCAAATTCTCAGATGTAACTTTCCGTCCAGCATTCCTCACGGGGTCAAGTTGAAGTCTGCTTCTACAAGACTTTGCCAGAACTTGCATCCCTGCTTGATGTCCTTCCTTCCTCCTCTGCTCCCCTATGTCCCCACCTCCTTAGCGACTCCCCTTGGGGGATACTTCCTTAATCAGTCACTCTCACATAAATCTTCATCTTAGGGTTTCTTTCTGGGGTACCTGAACTAAGACATGACCCAGACCCTCATCTGTCATCAGCAATTTGGGTTTCACAAATGCTGAATCATTATTGAGACTGGAAGAGGTTCAGGAGGTGAAGACTGCTCACCGTGACTATTTTTTTTTCTCTGCTCTCTTTTTACTCTTGTAAGAATTAAGTTCCCACTCACTTTTTTGAGCTTCCCAGATGGCACAGTGGTAAAAAAAAAAAAATCTGCCTGCCAGCATAGGAGACCCAGGAAACATGAGATTGATTCCTGGGTCAGGAAGATCCCCTGGAGTAGGAAATGGCAACCCACTCCAGGATTCTTTCTTGAAGAATTCCATGGATAGAGAAGCCTGGTGGGCTACAGCCCACGGAATCACAAAGAGCTGGACATGATTGAGCAGCTGAGAATGCACATGCCATTCCCTTTTAAACATTCAGCACCTTTGGGATATCAACTCAACATTACCACTAAACTCTATGCAATGGCAGGGTTGATTGTATATAACTTCTAAACTGCCTTGAGTGCAAAGTTGGAACCATCAGCTACCTTCCTAAATTACCTCTGATAGATTGGGGGCAAAAACAGAAATCCTTCCAATCAAGGTCTTACAAGTCCAGTGTTTTTATGAAGCATTGTTATTACAAAGCAGCATACATAGTTGAAATGTAAGACAAATCCTCATGATTCATGCATGTAAAATATGTGGAGGGACTTACCTGCCAGAACTTGCTTCCCTGCTTGATGTCCTTCCTTCCTCCTCTGCTCCCCTGACTATGTCCCCACTTCCTTAGCGACTCCCCTTGGGGAGACCTGTGCTCCCAATGCAGGAAGTCAGGGTTTGATCCTCAGTCAGGGAACTAGATCTTGCATGCTGCAAGGAAGATTTCCCATATGGTGGTGAAGACCCCAGGTGGCACAGCTAAGACCCAACACAACCAAATAAATAAATAAATAAAAAGAAATTATTAAGACATATGCAGTAAAGAAATGAACGAGATTGGCTATCCATTTTCCACTCCGTGTTCATGATTGCAAATAGTGAAAAATACTTCAACTCTTTGGAAGGACCGTAAACATGAGAGGCAAACATTCTCTCAAAAGGACTGATCATGAGTTCCCAATATTCCTTACTGGAATACTGACTACCAATTTGTACTTTAGGACGCCCAGGAGACCTTATTCAGCAATCTTGTTTGTGATTTCTAACATCAAATAGAATTCTTCCTTTTCTAGCTACTTTTAAAATCTCCCTGGAATATTAATAATAGAGGGGAATAAGTGGATGTGTTAGTGTAAATAACTCAGTGTTTATTTTTGTCAATATGTTTTAAAATAATCAACCAGTCAAGTAATTGTTAAGTCTCTGAGATGGCAGCAGATGTCGCCTGCCTAAAAATAGGACACAAAAACAGAGCCACTGTTTTTAATTTAATACTTTTTTCTCACAACTCAAAGATTAAAACAGCTAGTTAGTTGGGTTATTAATCACTGTTACAAACTATTTTTCTGAAGAGTGAGTTCTGAATAATTCAGGGGACAGTTCTTGTCCTCTATTCCTCAACACTGGCCATGAAAAGTAGGACCACAGTGATGTCAAAGCATGAAAATGATTGATCCAGTAAGTGGCCCCTGGCTCTTGGTCTTTATGGAAATGGGTCTTTACCCAAGACCCTTGGACACAGGAATTTGGGAACAGCTGTCAGAGCCCCACTGTGGATCTCAAGTTCTTTTTTTTGCTGTATATGCTTTTTGTGGGAGAGTGTTTGTGGCTTCTACCAGATTCTTAAATGGGTTCATGTTCAGCATGAAATCTGAAAAACCCCTGCAACAGATGTCCCAGTTTTGCTCACACAGGATACAACTTTGATCTCCAGCCCTGATCTAGCCTCTAGCCATATCAGCCTAAAGATATGAGATGAGGGATGCTATCATTCACCTTGCCACAGGCATCAGAGGCAGCTTAGGGCCTGGAAAGGTGAGGAAAAACAAGGCAACTAGAACAGTTTTGAAACATATACCACACCATCACGCTTTCCAAGTTGCTCTCGACTAGAAATTTTGGCAGAATGCACATCAGTAACGAAGAGAGAGTTCTAGCATCAAGACAAAGAAAGTATTTGCAACAGTGAGAATGGGTGACTTGAAAGAGGAGAGTAGAAGTAAGATTAGAAAGTGGTCAGATCTTGAATGTGTTGTTGAAAGCAAAGCCAACAGAGTCTGCTAATGAGTTGGAGGCTGGTATTACAGAAGAAGGGACGTCAAAAATTGGGTTGAGCATGATCGTCTGGCAGGATGGAGCTTCTATAGATGGGGGGAAGCTACTGGAGGAGCATTGGTGGAGCAGACTGGAGTTCTGTCTTTGATACATTATATTTGAGAGGCCAATGAGCCATCCAAGAAGAGTTATCGAGTAGGCGGTTCACGGGTTAATGTCCAATCTGGACGTACACATTTGAGTCATTAGAATATAGGTGATAAGCTTCACTTAGTATGACAATCTCTAGGTCCATCCATGCTGTTGCAAGTGAAAAGGATTACTTCTTTCCTTTTTATGGCTGAGTGATATTCCATTGTATATATGCACCATACTTCCTTTATCCATTTATCTGTCAATGGACATCCACGTTGCTTCCATGCCCCAGCTATTGTAAATAGTGCTGAAATGAACATCAAGTTGCATGTACACATGTATCTTTTTGGATTGTGGTTGTCTCCAGTTATATGCCCAGGAGTGGGATTGCTGAAGCTAGTGCAACATTGTAAATCAACAATACTCCAAAAAAAATTTTTTTTGATACTCATGAATAATAACAACAAAAAGAATATGGATGACATGGAAAGCCATGAAATGCTTGAGATCACCAAGAAAGAGAAGAAAAGAAAGAACAGAAGAAGTCCAAGGACAGCATCCTGGGGACCTGAAGTTTGAGGAGTGGAGAAGAGGAATACGTGAAACAGGGTGAGGAAGAGCTGCTGCTAAGACAGGAGAAAGTCCAGAGAATGTAGGATTCCAGAAGCCAAGTGTGGCAGATTATCATTTCCAAAGATGGTGTCAGCCATAAAAGAGACCACCCAATTCCACTCCACCACTCTCTTCCCCAACTCAGTGGCAGCTCCATCCTGCCAGGCGACCATGCTCAACCCAATCTTTGACGTCCCTTCTCTCATACCCACTTTCGATTCATTAGCCAGCTCTGTTGGCTTTTATCAAGCCACTCTCTCCCTTGACCACATGCTGCTAACCCTGATCGGTCAAGAGGTGGGACCTGGGAAACTGACTTCCAGTCACTTTCTCTCTCTCTCTCAACACTTGTGAGGCCCAAGGATGTAAGCCATCTGGCTACTCTGATGCAGATGCCAGCACGCTGGGGAGATCGGATAGAGGAATAGAAACAAAGAGATGCCCCAGAATCCCAAGGGCACCAGCCCCTTGTGTCTGAGTCTTTGCAGCCCAGGGATCAAGCATGTGAGTCAGCTGATTCCAGCCCTCGGCCTTCAAGTATCGCCAAATGTCCTTGGCTTTCAAGTGTCCACTCTGATAGAGAATGAAGCAGAAATGAATTGCCCCCACCAAACCTTGTCCAGTTTGCACATTTCTGAGCAAAATAATTGTGTTCATTGTTTTATATTATTAAATTTGGAGATAAATTTCTTACACTGTCCTAGCAACAGGAACATCAAGTGAAGACAGAGTTTCCGAGGGAAGCAAATTCTCCCTCATGTCAAAGGCTGCTGGAGGCAAAATAAGACGATGGCTGAGGGGGGCTTCCCTGGTGGTTCAATGGCTAAAACTCCATGCTCCCTATGCAAAGGGCTTGGGTTTGATCCTCCGTCAGGGAACTATATCCCACAGGCTGCAACTGAGAGTTTTCCTGCACAACTAAAATCTCACATGTCGCAACTAAGACCTGGTGCAGCCAAATAAATAACAATAAGCCAAAAACAAACAAACAAACAAAAAAAGTGATGCCTAAGAGCTGACCACTGGGTTGATTGTGTAAAAGGCACGGGGAACATGGGGTGGGAGAGAGGGGTGAGGGCAGAGCTGGAATGGAGTGGGTTTAAGAAAGAATTGGAATGAAATTGTAAACAGCTGGTGATGGCAACATTCAAAGGAGTTTTGCTACAAAGTAGATTTGAAAAACAGGGCAGTGGCTGGAGAAAAATGTTGGGTGAGGAGACTGGCTTTGTATGGGAGATACACTGGTACATTGGGAATCATCCAGGAAAGGGGGGGAAATGAACACTATAAAAGCAAAAGGAGAACATGGCTGGAGACCGTTCCACAAGAGATAAGAAGTCTGGGGGTCAATGACTCCGTGACATAGCTGCAGACGGCGGCGTTAACTCGACTGTGCCCGTTTATTCCTAGTCACAGAAGGCGAGGATGGAAACGTCACCAAGGGAAAGATGAGTAGGTACTTGTCTGCTTGCTTCCACTTTCTCAGTGGGAGAGTCAGTGGGCTGAGACAGAGCCTGGGCTCATGGAGCAGCACAATGAGACCCCTCATCATGAACTGAAAGGGAGGACAGTTAGTGTGGTCGTGATCTTGTCCAGCCACATTCAATGGCCTGGGTACAGACACAGAGAAGGAGCATCAGACTTAGAGAAAACCAGTGAGAAAGGAACAAGGAAGCCAAGGGTCTCTGCAAGGGAGAGATGATATAGACTGGCTGCGGGATTCAAGCTGCGTAAAGAGGAAAAGAGAGCTGCGTGGGGTTGAGGGGCAGCAAAGACGCAGTAGGATCTGTGGACTGCAGGTTGCAGTGGAGTTCAAGGACTGCTTGAACCCAGACATTTTAATTACCCCTATTCTGAGGATGAAGAGCTTCTGCTTAGAGGGGTGAAATTACCTCACATGTGAAATAGCCAGGGAGTGGCCAAGCTGGCTTACCCAGCTGTCCAGCTCCTGTGATAGTGAGAACATTTTTCAAACCCCGACTGCTGGTCACAAAGAAAGGAGAAAAAAAAAGAGCAACCAGTGTTGATGGTCATCAAGGGCTCCAAACACCAGATCTGGAGCAGTTTCTGGGAGAGGTCTCTGGCTTTAAGTCCTGAGTGAAATCATGTTGTGTGCTTTTAAAAAGATCTGTGTTTTAGGAAACTCTGCTCAATGTCATGTGCCAGCCTGGATGGGAGGAGACTTTGGGGGAGAAAGGATACATGTATACATATGGCTGAGTCCCTTTGTTGTCCCCCTGAAACTATTACAGCATTGTTAAATGGCTATACTTCAATATAAAACAAAACGTTTACAATAAAAAAGATCTGTGCTTATTTTTCATGGGAATCAGTTGTTAATTCCCTTTAGAATGGGAATGCAGCAGAAAGAGTTGGCATGGGGTGTAGAAACTACAAACTCGTCATTTTGGTCTATCTTGTGTGACTGGTGCGTGCATCCTTCCCCACTGAGGTATTTCCTGCAGCCCAGGGAAGATTTCATCAGAGGAAGCCTGTGTTGGAATTGCATCACGATCCCGATTGTTTCAAGTCTGTCTTACAACCAATTAATTATAATGAGAACAGGGGGCTCTCCATCTTGTCGCTGGTAAGATACTTTGGCAAGTGGTTATCACACCACGGTTATAAGAGGATGTTTGCAAGAGGAAGTTTTGTAAGAAGAACTTGACAAGGCTCTCATGTGTATTCTGCCCACCATTGTATTTGCAATAGCATTTCCTATAGTTGATTGTCCTGTAATTCTGGTCTTGCAGCAACTCCGGCGCGGGTAATGTGTTTATTTCCAGAGCAAGTGGTTTGGGTGGGGATCACGAGATGGCTGACAGGTTGTCCTTGTGTGTTTAAAAGGGGCAGGTCAGCCCCAAGGTAATTATCTTCTCTTTCTTTTTGCCTGTAGGGAGAGAGAGAGAAAAAAAAGAAAAGAAAACAAAACAAAACATGGCTAAGTTCTATGATTTAGAGATGAGTATATTAAAATAGTTCAAAGAAACTTAGGTCATTCAAAACACAAAGTTTGTAGGGAGAGAAGAATTTTCTCTGCCCATTGCTTGGACCACATTTTTCTCACTTCACTCCAACACCCTTCTCCAATCTTACCTACATTGGGACTTTTGGGACCTCCCGTTACTTTGTAAATATTGACACAAGGCACAGGGGGGAAAAAACACATTAAGTTTTAGCCTTAGAAATACCTGAGTTTTTATCTAAACTCCATCTATGAATGAGTAGCCTTGAGTTAGATAAAGTTTTTTGAGCCTCAGTTCTGTCCTCTGTAAAGTGGGGATGATAATGCCTACTTTGTAAGGTGGTTTGTGAGGCTTAAATGAGACAAAGTATGAAAAAGAAACAAAAAACAAAACAAAACAAAAATAATAGAAAATATGAAAAACACCTGGTTGCTTGTGACTGGCATATCTCCTGCCTGCTTCTCCTCGGCTGTCCTTCAGTTCTTCCCATCATCTGGTCCTGACCAAGGTATACGGAGCTTGAAATGTCACCTACATCCCAGCAAATATGATGTGTTTCCCCTTCCCTTCTTTCACTCGCTCATCCTTCCTTCCTTCCTTCCTTTGAGGCCTCCACATTCCAATTGTCCGATTAAAGCCTTTCCAACTATGAGAAGCCATAGTTTACATATCATGTTTCCCTTGCCACTGCATGAAAATATCCATGACTCACGTGGCTCACCATGGTATCAGTCCTGTGTTCATTCATCCTATCGTCTGATTTGCAAGCTGGGTCAATGTTTCCTTTCTTGTGTATGCCTCCCATGTTGATATCATATCTGACATCTTATATTTTTATAGTGTTTCATAGTTTGTTTCCAGCATGTGTTATCATATATTATCTCAGTTGAGCTTTAAAACATCCTGTGAGTTAAGCAAGACAGATATCAATATTATCAATTTTAATGTTGATGAGTTTAGAAACAGGTTGAGCAGAGAAGGTGGCTTATCTACCGGCACCCCCTAAGATCGGAATATGGTTTCCAGAAACTTGTTGTCATTATTTTGATTCAAAGCAGATATACACGACCTTCATAAGTCACCTCCTGCTTGTATGTGAAACCTATAGCATGTGGAATCTTCCCATACCAGGGATTGAACCAATCTCTCTTACTCTGTATGTGACCCTAACTCAATCAGTGGAATTCTCTGGCTGCAGAGCCTCAGGAATAGGGGTGTCTGTGTACTCCAGTCATTTTTTCCAGGTTGCAAAATGACCTATTTGAAGTGCCCTTAATATTACATATGATTTAGTTTTTTCTTTAATCTGAGATTTCCTTAAGTGCTGAGATAGGCTTTGTTTTTTTATTTTCTAACAGTTTAGGACCATCAGAAGCAATATCTTCATCCTGATGGTGAGGAGAGAAGATTCCCAACAAAGTATCAGGCTTCAAGATTTGTCACGTATTTGACCAAACAGGTTTAGCCATTCCTAACTATAATTCATAAGTTCAAAAGTATGCTGAGTTTTATTGTTGCAGAACCTGTTTATCGCTTATCTCATAAGCAGTTGCCGTGTATTTAGATTAAGTCGATGATTGCTCTTTATGTCTCAGTCCTTAAGCTGCCTAGTCGCCATATACATTCCCATAAACCAAAAATCCAAACACGCCCATATTGACAATAGAATAACCTTCTAATTTTATTTTGATTCCAGAAGACCTGTGCTCCAGGAGACTTGACTTGTGGAATCTTGCTCACCTCATTTGTGTTTTGTTCAGCCCCATTTCAGACTTGAACCCTACCATGAGGCATGTGAGCCAAGGATTTAAACACAATGCTAGGAAATACATTCAATGTTTGGAGTTTTAAAAATGAACGTACTGGCATTATAAAATGTTTCTGATTCCTTTCTGATCCAGCTTTGGATCCAAAGGTCACTGGCAATTACCCATTTTTGACTCTGTTTTCTTTCAAATTTATCTTGGCAAATTTTTATTATTTTGAGTATATATCTGTGGCTTTCTGTTTTCCAAGGAAACTTTATATGATTAACCATTACACATAAGATGTGAATTAAGGTGGATATTATTTCTTGGTCTCTTGAGCTAGACTTAAAAGGCAATCCTATAGGAATAAAGGAATATTTGCAAATGAATTTTCAATTCAGCAATGTGTATTGTGTGTTTACTTTGCAATAAGCAACAGGGAAGGAAAGAGAAGGTTTTAACATGGGTTTGGTTTTGGAGTACATGAGATTAGTCAGTACAAATAATTGGAGAGGACTTCCTTGGTGGTCCAGTGGTAGAGAATCCACCTGCCAATGCAGGGGACAAGGGTTTGATTCCTGGTCTGGGAAGACTCCACATGCTGAGGGGCAAATAAATCCTGTGTTCCACAATTACTAAAGCTGGTGCACAGCAACGAAGACCCAGCACAGCCAAAAACAAATAAATAATTTTTTTAATTGGAGAAATAATACAAATAACTTAAAGTAAAATGCTAACATGGAATCTAAACAAAAAATAGATAAGATTATCTGTGTTACACCTGGAAGAAAAGAGAATGATCAAGACGAACCCAAGTCATTGATGAATTGGTTCCCTCAGGTATGCCAGGCACCTTGCCTTCTGGATTCTCAGCATATTAGGTGTCATGAATGATGGCTAAGGAAAAGTACCCATTAGAAGCCAAGACATTCTTTGAGTCTGTTTTGGCTTTCTTTTGCAGAAAAACAATCCCAAACTCAGACGCTTAGAAACAGCAATTATTTTTATTATCTTTCCAATTCTGTGGTTTGACTTGGGCCCCATTGGATGTTTGTCTGTTCTATGTGATGTCTCTAGTCGACAATGTGGGGACTTTTCTGAACTGAACATCCCAATGGAGAACTCACGTGGCTGGTTGACTCTGGCTGTTGGCTGGGAACTGAGCTGGGGCCGAACACTGAGTGTCTGGTTCTCTTCCATGTCCCTTGGGCTCCTTCCAGCATGGCAACTGTGTTCCAAGAAGGAGTGGAAACTGCCAGGCTTCTAAGGTTCAGGACAGAAGTTCCATAACATCACATGCCATATAGTCTTTGACCAAAGCAGTCATGAGGCCAACCCAGAAGCAAGGAGAGGAGAAATCAATGGCAGAATGACTTCTACATAAAGGTGAAGGAAAGAATTTCCTTGGAGACTACATACTCTAGAGCCCAAGCAAGCACACAAGATGTTCACGGTGAAGGCCAGAATTTTTCACTGGTCAGCCTGCCAGAATCATCCACTGCCACCAGTTCCACCACCAGCCTCCTGTCTTCCTCTTCTTTATACCTTTCTTCCCTTGAGTCAACTGAGTCTGTGACTTCTGAGTGCATTCCAAACGCAGACACTTGCCCTTTTCTGGGAATTGAAAGTCTTCTTTCATACTTCTGTCATAGACTCATGTTCCAGGCTTGACACCACCTCCTGCACCCACAGAACTAGCCTTAGTGTGATGGGTTCTCTCACAGACCTCTGCTTAGGGCTCTAATGCCTGATTGTCACCTAGTGGGAGTTCCGTAGACTCTTAGTCTCAGCTTGCCCTGGTCAAATCTGATCTATTGCTCCCAACATTCTGGTTTTAGTATTGATAGAACATGAGATGTGGATGAAAGGCCATGAAAGATCCCATAAATGTTAACAAGTTAAACAGGTTTTGATTGAACAGAGAATGGAAAGTCTGAGCAAAGCTCTATGCTTAGGACTAAGCATAGAATGTTTACAGAACAGACAGGATGGAAGAAATTTAGTTTGGAATAGGAAAAATTGTGGGGTGGGTGGGAAAATTGGGGTGTAGGGCCAGATGATGACAGTCAGGCAGAGAAGTTTAAATTTGACGTGATAAAGAGCGGTAAGCCACTGTTCATTCTTGAGCAAAGGTGTGGTCTGGGGAAATGATGCTGAAGTAAGATTAGTGCAGTGGTGGAGTGTAGGGGAGGGTGGAGAAACTGAAGTCAAGAAGGCTGATGGTTACTGGGTTCTTGGGTGATGAGTTATAGAACTAGGAGGCTGCAATGGAAATGATGAAAAAAAGATGAATATGAGACAATTTGAAGGAAACAATGTATAGGGCAGTGACTCTTGGAAATGGGAAATTAAACTAAAGATGACAAGGAAGTGACTAATGAGATGGACAATGGGAGGCTGCTGTGGGGTCGAGGAAGGGTTGGAATGATTGACAGCAGCGTGAAGAAAGCAATGAACAGGGAGAGACCAGAGTGAAAGAAAGATTGGTTAAACAGGAATGACTCCTCATCAGGGCCAATGAACATGGGAATGAAGAAGGAATGAGTCAGGAAATGTCAAAGCTAGAAGAGATGTTCTTCAGGGAAAGTTTCAATTGAGAAGGAAATGAGAAAGGACAGGGTGAGAGTGACCTGTCTGGATGCTGAAAATTTTGGAGCCATTGGCAGAAAGAGGGACATGGTAAAGGAAGTTTAGTTGGGAGGGAAAGTGAATATCCCAAGAGGTGAGTGGAAGGTAGCACTTGGTACTCGAATAGCAATATCTAGAAAGGCCAAGAGGTGGGGTGAGAAGTTAGGAGGTGACATTGAAGAGTAAGTCCCTTGTTTGAAGTTGAGATCCAGTACCAGTGTGGATGTGGTACCCACCTATATTTCTGGACCACCTTGGGTTTGCCCTTCACGATCACAAGTCAAGGCTAAGATGGCACATAGGAAGGCAGATGGTACAGGGATGGGACAGGAGCTCCAAGATTCCAGCTCTCGCCTTTAGTTCTCCATTGGGCCCCCCTGCTGCACACCTGACCTCCATCACCCAACATCATCTATTCAGCTCACCAGGTCTGAGCAGAGACGTGTGTATCACCAAGGTGTCCCCAAGTACTATTCACAATCCTCAGCAGCAAATGACTTTGAAGCCATGGATCCCAGCCCTAGTCACACGTGGGGGATCAGGCTGACAAACCTCAAAAACCCTTATGCAAACATGCTCTGATCGCCCTGGACCTGAGCCCTAAGGTGCCTGTTCATCCTCCTGCTTCCTCTCATCTCACACCTGCCTCCCAAGATGCCTGGGAAGAGCGTGCCCTTTCCCTACCTCTCCTCTTTTCTGCTTTTGACTTGGAAGGGAGACGCTGCCCCAGCTTGTCTCTTTCCCTGCTTTGTGAAATTCCTTTCCTCTTCAGCTGATATCAGGAATTTCCTATATCTTCTCTCTCTCTTCTGCAGGTGAGTTGAATACGTCATAGCTTTTCCTCCTAAAGACTCCATTATATATTATCTAAGAACAGAGGTGTTCTCTCAATGACCAGGGCAATTATCAACTTTATCTACCATCTTCGTAAACATAATTTTCAAGTACACATGTCAAGACAGAAATCCACTGTTTTCTTTTCAGTGATAGCATTACCAATAAAGCCAAATCTTTAATGCTCTCCATCTCCAACCCTAGCTCCCTCCATCCTCCCAGAGTTCACCACTGTTGTGAGTTTGGTTTCTATTAGCCCGAGAAAAAGGCAACACATTTGAACAATATAAAGGAACTACCAATGGACGAATCTCAAATGTATTACAGTCAATGAAAGAAGCCAGTCTCAAAAGATTGCATATGGTTTGGTTTCATTCATAAAACATTTTGGAAAAGGCAAAACTATTGGGATAGAAAAGTTACCAGTGCTTGCTAGCTGCTTTTTTCCCCAACTATTTTAGATCTATCCAGGTTGATATGTAGAGTTCTCGTTCATTTCTGTTTAACTGCCATAGAGTTATTCTAGCATATAAATACATCATCTTTCATTTATCTATAGACATTTAGCAATATGTGGCTAATATAACTAACAGGAATGAATTCCACTGCACACATTTGAATGAGTTTCTCTAGGATGGATATGCAAAAAGTAGCCTTATTGGGTGGTAAAAAGTGTGTATTTTTAGTTTCAACAATTACTGTCAAGATGCCCTCTGAGAAAGCCATATAAAATTGGACTCCCATCAAAGTGGTGTGAAAAGACTCATCTCCCCCAAAACCTTACAACACTTCACATCCTCACACAAACATTCACTCAGCTGCTTTTACTACACTTTCTAACACACTGGCAATGATAAGGTTTCATTTTACCAGGGACGCTGCAGTCCCTTCACTGGAATAAGACAGAATGGAGA
>SJXQ01003117.1:108036-151965 GCA_006408695.1 Aepyceros melampus | reverse complement strand
GGTGGCCAAAAGAGAGAAGGAGGAGGGGGGGCGGGGGGGGGGGGGGGGGGACAGCTCTATGAATCAGTGTTTGCAGGGAATTGAGTATTTTTTCCCCATTAACTTTGGGTGTGGATGAAGTCATTCAGCAGGAAGACAGTGGAAAATTCAGACTGGACTTTGGAAAATACATGCTTCAGTTCAGGGAGTGAAAATAAAGGAGAATGAGGATTAGAAAGAAGAGATCAAAGACATACTAAAAAGCCAACAGCCAAAAAAGCCCTGGAAAGAGCTGGCCAGCAGCAGCTGGGGCCTGGGCGCTGGTGGCGAGGCAGACTGTGTTCAGGTCTACTGAGCCTTTATCAAGTGCTGGGTGCTGCACTGCTTTGCATGCATAGTCTGTGTCATCTTCACAGTTTGCTTTATGAATTATTAACTCTGAGGCTTGTTCTGCCCTATTCCTCAGCTTCCCTGAGGGGATTAAACCCCAGTTGTCCCCAGTGGCAATGTGCTTAATAATGCAACCTTGGGACTTCCCTGGTGGTCCAGTGTCTAAGACTCCACGCTTCCAATGCAGGGGACCCAGGTTCAATCCCCAGTCAGGGAACCAGATCCGACATGCCACATCTAAGAGTTCGCATGCCATAACTAAGACCTGGCACAGTCAAATAAAGAAATAAATATATTTAAAAAAAATGATGCACACTTTCCTGTTTCTCTTTTTCCTGTTTACTTCCCTTCCTCCCTACCAGTGTTTCCCAGTGTCATCGCCCCAATGAGCTATTTGCACTCACATGCTTATATCAGGGCTCGGCTGAGTCGCTGTGGGTAACAGGCCTGAGATGAAGCTTTCCCAGGCCCTCGTGGGCTGATGCACTGAAAGCTCTGAGTGCACTCGTTGGGGGCCAGTTATGGGGGGGAAGTAACAGGTCTGCAGAAGCCAGGTGGGTGCTCAGCAGCTGGGGGCCTCGGCATGGTTTGAGCATCTGCGTCAGGGACCATGAAGATGATGCTAACCAGCCAGAGGATGATGGCTGGTATTCCTTGTGGGCCTGGGATAAACCCGGAGTCCTCCAGTCACACATTTTGCACCCTAAAGGCCAGTCAGGTGTTCAAGAACCAGGGACACGAAGGCCATCCCTCCCGGGAAGGAGCCAGAGGACACCATCCCCCAGGACCCTAAAACTTCCTCCCAAACAACCAAAAAGCCATTTTGCAAAAGACTCTGTGAAAGAAGCAGAAGAGACAGAAATTGGCAAGGCCGAGCTTCACTTCAAAGGACAGTGAATGGATCAGATGGGCAGAATTAAGAGTTAGTTGTTTTCTCTTCCTCATGGGTAGAGGAGAATCAGAACCAAGGGCAGACCACAGGAAGAGTTCCCTTTTCTCTGCACATCTGAGCCGTGCGGTGTGTTCAAGCGTGCGAGTCCCCTGGTGCAGCTGGTGGGTCCTTGGGGCTGAGCTGGGGGCGTCCACATTGGGAGCCAGTCCCCTCAGAGTTCAAATATCTTGGAGAAATGTCATGTGCCCCTAGTGATGGGCCATAAGAGCACAGACTCTCAACCACTGGACCACCAGGAAGTTCCCTTCATCATTTCTTCTGAGCATGTACAGGTATGAATCTGTCCCTCTCAAGGGCTCTTTTTATTAGCATTAGAGCTTCTCTCCATCTGGAGTTCTGAGCCTCCAGGAAGAGGATGTTGTGCAATTAGGCTCCCTTTCTAGAAGGGCATCACATGCCCTTCTGGAAAGGCATTGGAAAGGCATGTCCTTCTGGCATTTGTTGGCCCTCTGTTTCGTATTCCATATCCATTGAAGTCACTCCTTCTACTGAGATGGGAGCTGGTCTCCCTTAGCAGTGGGGGACCCAATCCAGCCCCTTCCAGCTAGGGCTAAGGGGAACCATGGACTTCCTGGCGAGACAGACCCTGAACTGCTCCTAACAAGGTGCCCATGAGGGCAAGAGAAGCACTGAAGCCTTAGAACTTCTGGCTAAGTCACAACATAGATGTGATTATCTCTGGGGCCCCGGGGGGCCATGCCATTTAGGAAAAAACAAGGAGGCTGCTCCGAGGTATGTACAGGGTGCTTTGTGTTGGCAGGAGTTTAATTATTCCTTCCCAGGCAGCCGATCATAAACACTCAGCTGACAAAGCTTCCCTGGGACCATTTGAGGAAGCAG
This sequence comes from Aepyceros melampus, assembly GCA_006408695.1. Classification (NCBI taxonomy): domain Eukaryota; kingdom Metazoa; phylum Chordata; class Mammalia; order Artiodactyla; family Bovidae; genus Aepyceros; species Aepyceros melampus. The sequence continues at coordinate 149,804 of SJXQ01003117.1, read as the reverse complement.
TTTGAACCCTCTGGCTTGAGTAAACACACAGTGAGCACTGGTTCCTCTGTCCTGTACAGTATCTGAGAATAGGGCTCCAGGCCATTTCCTTTACTGGCAGAAGAGTGACTTTTCATAAGGACAAACTCCAAATGTAAAGGCCGGAGGCCTGTCTGCAGCTAACATGGGAGGCAGGGCGGGAGGGTAACCATAGCAACAGCAAGAACCACCAATAGGAGCAATTCTGCCTTAAACCCCTCTGCATCTCAACCCCTCTTGAGGTCACTGTCTCCGTGTTACACTTGAGGAAACTGGGGCTCCGAGAAGGAATCTGCCTCAAATTTTAACCCTGTGACTGCTAAGTGATGGAGCAACATTGTAATCCAGGTCTAGTCACTAAACTGCCTTTTGCCCATATGTCATTTTCAGCCTTTGTCTCTATCTCTCTCATCCTTTCTCTTTCTATGAAACTATCTTCAAACCCTTTGGTTTTACAAATCAAACAATGAGATGTACTGTTGGCAGTTTTCCCCCTCAAAGGTCAAAAATCAAGTTACTTCACTTGGGACTTTAAAGATAGAAGAATATTCCAAAGTCTGTACTGGCTCAGAAAACTGGGAGTTGATCACCTGCCATGGGTTCGGTTTCCTGCTAGATGCAAGGTAAGCGGGGTGGGTGGCTGAAAGTTTTCACCTTTATGTACATGACTTTTTTGGTAGAACCTATGCACAGTCCCATGTTCCCCTCGCACTGGCAGAGGAGCACACGACCTTTTCTTGAAGTCTCTGAGAGTCTGAATCTTCCTTCCTAGAATGTTTTGTCTTACCTTTCAGGTCCACACACTGCTGAGAAATGAGGTCTTGAAGGAATTTTATTGAGCGCACATTCCCCTCCACATCCAATCCAAGTTTAGTGAACACTCAATTGTCTGCATCCATTTTTAAATTGTTTAAATTAGCCAGTTCAGATTATACTTCAAACACTACAGATTGTACCTGCAGTTTGGGTTCTATCATATCAATTTTATCTCACAGGGCAATCATACTGCAAAGATATACACAGTCCATACCAAGGAGTGAAAAAAAATACAAATGACTGCAGCAAGGTTACACATGAAGATGTTTTTCTGAGCCCACCATTCACAGAGATGACCCACAGCTTGTCTGTGTCACTCCCGTGGCTATAGGACCACCTCCCCAAACTGTTTCTGGGACGCCAAGTTGATCTAGCAAGCTATGACTTACGTGTTGTGTATCTGGGGGAGCAGAAGGCACAACCTGGTGAGCTTCTGCTGGATTTCTAGTGTAAAAAGACAAAATCACTGTTAGATGTCTCATAAAAGGTGAAGTTTTAATGATCTCAATTGGGCTTCTCTCGGTACATTGTGTTGTATCCTATCACTGTGAACCAGAAAAGAAAAAAAATATCTGCAAATGTTCTTTACTTTCTTGGAACTGTAGATTCCAATGTTGGGAAATGAATGACCAGAGAAGTGTTTCAGAAAGCTTAAACATTTCTAAAAAACTATGATGGGGAGATGGAAAGGCTTGTTTGCATCTCAGGAAAGCAGAGCCAATCCAAGCAATGTTTTGGGTTTTCTAAATGAGGGAAAACACTAGGCAGGCATTCAAATGCTGCTTCTTCAGCTTCCTTTCCGTACAAAGGTCATGCTCAGTTATAATTCTGCCAGCAGGTTAGAGACTGGAGGAAGCCCCTTGTTACCCGACAATTGTCTAATACAGAGGTGTTTGCCCTTCTTGGAGTGAAGTGATGATAGATTTGTGTGAACCAGGAAGCACCAGGCACAGTGATCTCATGTTTGCTACCTGCAGGTTTTAGATTTAGTTTCAGCAAGAAAATAAAATGAAAAACATTCCTCACACATGCAAGTCCCCACCCACCAAGTTGGAGGTCATTAGCTGAAGCCGGTACATTTATCTTCTTGGCATATTGCTGAGTGATGGGTGATGTTTAGGTTATTCATGGATTGCTGGACTCTCCCCATCATTTGTAGTAATGCGGTAGTGGCCTCTGTTGGGAGTTTGACTCCCCTTCCAAGGCCATTCGCCGTATGTCACGTGACAGCGCCCCATTTTCTCTGGGGAGCTTTCCTCCCTCATTCTCTCCCAAGTAACTTGGCTTTTCCTCCGTCCTCCAGCCACAGTGGTAGGCAGGGAGCCCAGGGAGAGCCAATCCAGCCCCCATTCTGTGGCAGCCATCCTGGTATCGGGGAGTGGGGTGGAAAGGAGCCAGATGAAGGGGACGACAGACAGAGCTGCAGGGACGCCAGTTCCTCATGAACCTTGAACCCTGAAGCCAACTGCATGTCTAACGTCTCACTTGCATGAAACAACAAATACCCTTTTCTTTCTTCTCTCAGCTTGAGTTGGGCTTCCTCAGAGTTATATGAGAGAAATCTTCTCTTAAATCATTTCACTGTTTTACTCCATATTCTGGCAGTTTTAATTTCTCCTTCCAATTAATCACACAGCTTTTATCTCCCTGTTTCACCTTGGGATGGTTGAGAGAGGGATTTTTTCAGTAACGTTTTCTTTTTTTTTACATATGACAAAATACAGTTTTGAAATGTCCAGTTCAATAATTCTTGACAAATGTACCCACCTGTGTAATAACTGTCCGAACAAAATGAATGCTTTTTCCTGTCTCACCTCAAAATTCTCTCATTATCTTTCTAGTCAGTCTCTACATGAAGAACTCATGTTCTGATTTCTATAACTAGACAATAACTTTGCCTGTTCTAGAATTTTATATGAGTGGAATAATACCAGATGTGTTCTTTTGTGTCTGCTTCTGTCACTCATCATGTTTTAGAGATTCACGAATACTGTTGCCTAGATGGGGCTTCCCTTACAGCTCAGGTGGTAAAGAATCTGCCTGCAATGCAGGAGACCCCAGTTCGATTCCTGGGTCAGGAAGACCTGCTGGAGAAGGGATAGGCTACTCACTCCAGTGTTCTTGGGCTTCCCTGGTGGCTCAGCTGGTAAAGAATCTGCCTGTAATGCGAGAGACCTGGGTTCAATCCCTGGTTTGGGAAGATCCCCTGGAGAAGGTAAAGGCTATCCACTCCAATATTCTGGCCCGGAGAATTTCACAGACTATACAGTCCATGGGGTCCCAAAGAGTTGGACACGACTGGTTGCCTGAATCATTGATTCTTTCCTCTTTATTGCTGGGTCATGTTCTACAGTATCAACAGGTAATTTGTCTAATTTTTTTTCCCTTTGGACATTTGCATTGTTTCGGAGATCAGTTGTTTTTTCATATTCAGGTGATACAAAACTCAGGAGCCCAGTATGGCCCCCAGAATATTACAGACCTGAAAACTCACTTGCCAAGATCTGGTTTCTCAACTTGATGTATATCAGAGAGGGTGGATGGGAGAAATATAGGAATTATCAAGATAATGGCCTTCTCTACCTGAAACAGGCAGACAGAGTTCATCCACTCAACATACATTTATCAAGTGCTTGTTGTACACTAGGAATTCCTTAAAAAAAAATTAAAGTATAGCTTATTAGTCTGTTAGTTTCTGATGTACAGCAAAGTAACTCAGTTTTATATCCATATATATAACACACACATGTATATAAGAATATATATATAGAAAAACATATATATTCCTCTATACATACAGAAGAATTGAAAAAGAATACAAAAAAGAATACTCATTTTCATATTCTTCTCCATTATGGTTTATCACAGGATATTGAATATAGAATCTGCCTGTAATGTGGGAGGCCTGGGTTTTATCCCGGGTCAGGAAGATCCCCTGGAGAGGGGAATGGCAACCCACTCCAGTATTCTTGCCTGGAGAATCCCATGGACAGAGGAACCAGGTGGGCTAAAGTCCATGGGGTCACAAAGAGTCAGACAACTGAGTGACTGAACAGCGACAAATGTATCTGTTGGTCCCAAACTCCTAATTTATTCTTCCCTGACCTCCTTCCCCTTTGGAAACCATCACTTTGATTTCTGTCTGCGAGTCTTTTTCTGTTTTTTAAATAAAATTGTCTGTATGGTTATTTTAAATTCCACATATAAGTGATACCATATGGTATTTGTATTTGTCTGTCAGGCACTCTTAGGGGCAGTAATAGCAGAATCCTGGCTGTCACAGAGCTCACATTATAGAGGAAGCTTTCACCATGCAGAGCTGTCTGCACACACTTGAACAAGATGATTTCGGATTATGAAAAGTGTCCTGGGGAAAATCAAACCGGTCGATGTCAAGGGTGTGCGGGAGGGATGAACCCTGCTTTCATCTGGGGTCGGAACAGTAAAGGCCCCCCTGGGGGTGCTGCTGGGATGAGGCCTGGTCAACCAGGCACCGTGAGCAGAGCCAAGGTCAGTTTCCATCCAAAGCAGACAGCAAGTGTAAAACCAAGAGGTGGGAACAGACGAGGGAAAGAGAACCAGAGTGACTGAGTGGGATCATGAAGGAGAGAGTTGGCGGAAGGAGGGCTGGGCGGTTAGGGCAGGCCAGACGGGTGGGGCTCTGTAGGCCCACGTGTGGTACTGCTTGCTTAGAAGCTGGTCATGAGCAGAAGGACAACACTGGAGATGTGCAGCCCGCTGCTGGTCCCCTCCGCTTCCCCTCCTCCCTCCAAGGCATCTTCCATGCAGGCCCATTTAGGGTGAACAGAAGATGCTGGTAAGCCTTGTCTGACACCCTCACTGGGCATTCAGCTTCTCTCCAGCTCCCTTCTCTTTGCTCCTGCTGACCCCAGGCTGAGTACCCAGGGAAACTGCCCTTAGCCTGAACTCAAAGCTCAGACTTGGAAAAATTATGCAACCTGGGTTCTGTGCAGGCCAGCACTGCACAGCCCTGAGAATGAGGGCCCTGGAATCTCATGTCCCAAGCGCCTCATCCCCAGGCCAGTTTCTTGTTTGTTTGTCCCACATTGGATTTTGCCCAGGACTCATCCTTTGCTCTGAATTACACTGGGTCATGTTAAGAGAGCTGGTGATTTTTCCAGAGAAGAAAGAAAATTTGAAAATTTGCACTCTTACAGCATCCTATTTACAGTATCCTCTCCAGAGCTCCTCACGGAGCTTTTTTTGGATATTTGGCTCCCATGGTGGCTCAGTGGTAAAGAATCACCTGCCAATGCAGGAGACTCAGGTTCAACCCCTGGGTCAGGAAGATCCCCTGGAGAAGGAAATGGCAACCCATTCCAGTATTCTTGCCTGGGAAATCCTATGGACAGAGGAGCCTGGCGGACTACAGTCCTTGGGGTCGTGAAGAGTCAGACATGACTGAGGGACTAAACAGCAACAACCTCAGCCCCTGCATCTGTACAATGAGGATAGTAGTAATCTCTATCTCAGAAAGATACTGTGTGGATAAAGATAGTGTGTGAAGAAAAAAACCTGTTACAGAGAACCTACTGTATAGCTTAGGGAACTCTACTCAATGCTCTATGGTGACCTAAATGGGAAGGAAATCCAAAAAAGAGGGGATATATGTGTACGTATAGCTGATTCGCTTTGCTGCATAGCAGAGATTAACACAACGCTATAAAACAACTATACTCCAATAAAAACTGATCAAAGACAAAAAAGTTACAGTGTCTCACATGTATCAGGAGGTTTATGAATTTTAGTTACTAATATTTTGAAGTATTATTTCTATTGACTAGTTAAGGTAAGCTCCTGATGGCCTGATCTGCTAACACAGAAGGGTCGGGGGTCTCATTAATATTTTAAAACACTCCATGCTCTCTAAAAAAAGGAACCCTCAAAATGAGAAAGATTTCATGATCCAGGGTGTCACCTCTAAATAGCAGCAGAGTCGTTGCTGCCTTGATTAGGTAATCAGTGTCTGCAAAACAGCTGAATCACAGCCTCCCTCCCTCCTGATGGAAACTCACATGGTCATAGTACTCATGTTCTATTTCTGAACTATACCTTCATGGATGGAATTTTTGGTGAGGAAGTGAGGGAAAACCTGGGCTATCTAATTCAGAAATCTTGTGGGCAATCACATCAATGTGGTGAAAATAATTTTTTGATCAAAATCAACTGCCTGGAGATGGGGAAGGAAGAATGACCATTTTATCTCATTTCTAGCAAGAATAAAGCAGTGAAAAGGAATGAAAACAGCCAAATCAATCTGCCATTATCTTAATCAAGTAAGCCAGAGCACGCAACTCCTGAGTCACCTTCCTGGCCAACTATTTTTATTGACTTGAAATAACAAAGGCTGAAAGCATGAAATGACCTACATGGCTTTTATCACTGAGCTGCCGGGCTTCAGAGCCTGATGGATAAAGCTATCCTGGAATTCTCTGAGAGGTGAGAACTGTTTACATAAGTCAATACTCTGAAAATAGATTTTTATAAAGTTGGGAGAAGAAGTTAAGAGTCAGAGAAACATTTTCTATTAAATGCTGATTTAAAAATTCCTTTTCTACATGAGTGTTTTACTAACTTTGCACAGACTTGGTTCTGTTTCTTGAGCACAGGCTTCTTAGAGACATCAGAGCTTGAGAGGAAGTTTTACCAAGGAAAGATAACAAGTTAAAGCCAGAAAAGAGCTGTCTCTGGGTCAGTTCAAAACCAGAGTAATTGTGTATTTTTAAATCATGAGCCCTGTATTTCAGTCAGGAATGATGAGACCAATGCCCATCAAACAATCACATTCCTTCCAAGGGCCACTCTTGCTAAATTCACCACCAGAGGCGACCACTGCTGCAGATTCAGTGTTTCCACCCGTGTATATAACCTAGTAACCTTGCACACACCTATACACACATGCACATACATTGAGGCACATGTGCACTGGGACATAGACAAGAATGTTTGTCACAGCACAGGCTGCAATCATGAAATTTTAGAACAATCTCAATATCCATCTACAGGAGAATGAAGCAATGCATTGTACGGGATTCATGCCCTCAGACTATGATGAAGCAATTAAAATAATAGCATATATATCAGAACTGATAAAAAAAAATCTCAGAAATATAATATTGTGCGAGCTGAACAAGTTGCAAGAGGAGCCACAAAGAAAGATGCTGTCTTTCTATCAGGCTTTGTGGAGTTTCTGAGTTGGGTGAGAAAGGCTGGAGATGTTTTACAGATCACCTAACTTTGCCCCAGGCTAAGGTCTAGACTGATCGGTCACGTAGATGGCTGGAGCCATCCTTTCTCTGTCTTGTCTGTCATCCACCTAGAAGCCCTGAGATTTGTCTTGCTGGACTTTCATCAACTTAATTCACTTCGATTTAACTTACAACATCAGTTCCTTGTTTGCTGAACTCAATGGTGGCAAAGAAACACTGAAAATCTTATGTACTATTCTGTTAACAACTTCTGCTTATTATTTTGACTGTATTCTCTTGTACAACTGAGTGCTCTCTAGGGTTGAAATGATTTGAGAGCAAGAGTTGATTTGAGAGAGGATCCCAGGAAACACTGGGGCCATGGTGGTGAAGAAGGGAGACAGAGAGGGGAGAGTTCACGATAGATCAGGTAAGCTCAGCATTCCTGAGTTATTCCACTCCCAAGATGAGGGAGCTGGGCTCCTTATCCATCAGCTCCCTGTCTGGCGTTGGTGAAGGCAGCTTCTGAGAGCGGTGACTGTGATGTGTTCACTGTGCCCTGTGCATGGACCAAGTATGCTCCCACAAGAAGAAAAAACCTCTGGGCAAGAGTCACAAGTTTTCTTGGCACATAGCCTCCAGGCCGAGGTGAGGACAGATGACACTGGGGGGAACACCAAGAATGCTGTTTATTCTTGGACCTTGACCTCAATGGCACTGTGACAAGTGAAGTAAGTCAGACAGAAGAAGACAAATGTTGTGTGATCTATCTCATATGTGGAACCTAAAGAAGCAAAGAACTCCCATAAAACAAACTTGCGGGAAAAGAGATCCAGTTTGTGGTTACCAGAGATGGGGCAAATGCAGGGGTGGGCAGGAAGAATTGGATGCAGGTGGTCAAAAGGAACAAACTTCTAGTTGTCAGATAAATAAATATCAGAGATATAGTATACAATATGATGGCTATAATAAACACTATAGGGATATAATATATAACACAATGGCTGTAGTATACACTGCTATAGGGATATGATATACAACATGATGGCTATGGTAAATAAATTGCTGTAAGGTATATTTGAAAGTTATGAGAGTATAAGAGTTCTCACTACAAAGGGAAAACTGTTTTTCTTTTTCATTCTTTTGTATCTATATGAGATGATGGATATTAACCAAATTTATTGTGATAGTTACTTTACCCTTTAAGTCAATCAATACGCTGACACCTTAAACTTACATTTGGTGTGTTAATTCAGTTCAGTTCAGTTCAGTTGCTCAGTCATGTCCGACTCTTTGCAACCCCATGAATTGCAGCACGCCAGGTCTCCCTGTCCATCACCAACTCCCGGAGTTCACTCAAACTCAAGTCCAACAAGTCGGTGATGCCATCCAGCCATCTCATCCTCTGTCGTCCCCTTCTCCTCCTGCCCCTAATCCCTCCCAGCATCAGAGTCAACTCTTTGCATGAGGTGGCCAAAGTACTGGAGTTTTGGACTTTACATCTCAATAAAATTGGAAAATATCTGAAAAAAAGAATCTCTGCTCAGCTTCTTGGGTGAATGCCAGCAGGGTACGTTTTACATCTGCCAGTGTTTTTCAATTAAGTTCAACTTATCTTGTGGTATACCAGAGCCAGTTAAATACGAATTGTTGTTTGCTAGGATTTCACTTTCCAAAGCAAGAGACATATAAACTATATAAAGAGTGATTGAATGCCGCACTTTAAAACAAATTCCTTTGTGTCAAGACTCTGAATATATTTCCAAGGGTCAGGGCTTCTAGAAGATGGGGATCTATCATTAGAGACTTGCAGGACCTCATGCAGGTCCTCTAGTTGAAGAATTGTCAGGGGGAGGAGAGTGAGTGCTCTCAAGGGCCCCAGGAGCTCTGGAGGTCTCGGGAGCATCACCATGAATCCGTGCCTGAAGTCTGGTGATCCAGGTTCAGAAGCTCAGTGTTACAATACCTGCTTGTGGCTTTTAAGCTCTGGGTGACTAGTCCAGGCCAAACAAACCAATCAGTAAAAGATTTTATCAAGTCAGGCAGAGTCAGAGTCCTGGTGGGCCGGCAGTTCTTGAACAATACTTCCCGCCTTCCAGCAGTTTCCACTAAAGTTAGCCCTGTCTCTCCCCTGGGAGTCCTTGGTAAACACTGGCAAGGTCTTATGACCTTCTAATCAATCATCCAAGTCACCTTTCCTGTGTCATCACAAGAGTATAACAATCTGTTGCGTCCTCATTTTAGCAGTTCCTTCCTGAGATTACACCTGGGGCTCTTAACACACTGGGAAAGTCCGCTAGTATCACAGTGAATGCAGTTCTTGTATTACTGAACCAAACTCAGGTCCACTTGCCCACTTGCAGTAAAGGTAACCTACTGACACTGGGTTGTTGTGAAGGAAAGTTTAGTGTTTACTCTAAGGCACCATACAAAGAACCTGGGACTTCGAGTGCTCCAAACATGTGAGCTCCCCATTGGGTTTCAGCAAAACGTTTTTAAAGGCCAGGTGAGGGAGGGGCATCTAGCTCCTGCACAATTTCCTGATTGGTTGATGGTGAGGTCACAGAGGTTAACACTATCCATCCTTAGGCTCCAGTAAACTGGGGCAAGGTGTTCAGGGAAATCTTCCGTTTGGTGATGGTATTAGCATTTGTAAATCAACTCAAGAAGTGTGCATCAGATACTATTAGCTGGGTGCTTCAGAGAGGAGCTCAAGCAGGCGATACGGGAGGGGTTTGTCCGAGGAAGGCCCCATGGACTCCAGCTCCTTTCTATCATGAGAGCCTCCTTCTCAGGCTCCAAAGTCCAGCAGTCTGTCTGGTGGAGGGGTTTGAAGAACTGAACATAAAAAGATAGTCACATGAATGGCCAGGCAGAAATATGAGCTCCTTCAGCGTGGATAAAAGACTGTATGTTCCTAGCAGACACAGGATGAAGGGGGAAGTTTCCTCTGTTTCAAGTCTCCAGGGCTAGGAATGTCACCTAACAAACAAAAGGTCCTGGTAGATCATTCCGAAATCTCCCTTTGTCCATTTTCAAGGTTGATTTTTACAAGATCACTTCCCTAACAAATTGATGAATGATCATAATTCTTTTATTTTTTAATACTTTAATACTTTATTGCTAAAAGACGCTGGCTATCTGACAACGCAGGGTTGCCACAAACCTTCAATTCGCAAAAATCGCAGTTTATCTGTGAAACATAATGAAATAAGATGTGTGCCTGTATGATGTGTGCGTGTTAGTGAAAAAGTAACCTAAAGCAAGTGGAATATGGTTCTAGGGGCATTACAGCTACCTTTATGTTACCTTTATTCCCCAAATAGGTCACAGTATGTAGAAGAACTGATCACACTGAAAAATCGTACGATTTTTTTTGGCCGAGCCACAACAGTATATGGGATCCTAGTTCCCTGACCAGGGATGGAATCTGGGCTCCCTGCATTGGAAGTGCAGAGTCTTCACCACTGGACTGCCAGGGAGGTCCCCGCTCCTGGTCATTCAGAACCTAAACTGTGTTTCTAGTCATTCTTCATTTTCTGGAATGTATCTCCAGATGTGTATTAGAAATATGTAGACAAACATGAATTGTTTAACAGCAAGCTTAGTGCTCATTAGCTGCACTCTTGCTTCCTCCTTAGTTTAACTTCAGGCCACAGGGATCCTAGGATGCTCTGGAATTCTAGGGAAATTTGGACAATGGTTGATTGAGCCCAGCTTCTTCAATTGGGAATGGTCAAAATTCTTAATTCTCTCTCCATTCATTCCCTTAACCCTCCTCCCCTGATGCTCAGTTCAGCCATGTAAGTTGCTTTGGTCAGTAGGATAACAGCAAATAGGTCACAATTAGAGGCTCATAACTTCTGTGCAATTGGGCTTGCTCATGCCTTCCCTTTGTCATTATCATGAGAAGCACACTCCCAAGCTGCTCCACTGGTCCCAAGGGGATGAAATATGGACCAGAGCCAGGGTAGCCCAGTCCTCCCAACCAAGGCCACTCTGGATCAACCAGTAGCTAGTGAATTGCCAGATATGGAAGCAGTCTCAGCCAAGATGAGCCAAGTTCAACCCAGATCAGGTGAGCCTCACAGACCCTGTTGTTGCTGCTGCTGCTGCTGCTAAGTCAATTCAGTCGTGTCCGACTCTGCGTGACCCCAGACGGCAGCCCACCAGGCTCCCCTGTCCCTGGGATTCTCCAGGCAAGAACACTGGAGTGGGTTGCCATTTCCTTCTCCAATGCATGAAAGGAGCTGGACAAACACCAGTGTATGTTGCTAAAGTTTGTGGTTGGTCTCCATACAGCATTTTAGTGGCAAAGATAATCGATATACCCTCTTTCCAACTCTTCTGGAAATTTCATCTGTGTTCTTGTCTGCCCATCTTCTTCAAGGAACTCTTTAAAACCCCAGCACATTTTTAAAGTACTTCCTGTAATACTAGAAGGATCAAGTCAATTTCTGTTGCCATGCCTCTTTCAGGTGTGCCTCACGCTTTTCCTATGAATATTCTACTAATTATTTTGCAAATACCCTAATATCTTCTATGGAGACAAACTTTGGTTTTTTTCCTTGCTGCCAGCACCTGAATTCTTTTTTTCTTTTTTGGTGTGTGGGGGTTGGGGGAGGGCATGCTATGCATTATGCGAGATCTTTGTTCCCTCACCAAGGGTTGAACTTGTGCCGCCTGCATTGGGAGCAAGGAGTCTTAACCACTGGATTGCCAGGAAAGTACCAGTGCTCAAATTCTTGAAGCTGTTTCTTATGTCTGTCTCTCCTCTGGAAGACTTTTCTTCTTATCTTCTTGCCCCTACATTACTGCTTTTTTTTTTTTTTTTTGGTGGGGGGAAGCAATCCCTGTCAAATCAGTCACTTTCTGGGAGCAAAAATCTAAATTATCATGTGGACACCAGACTAATCTGAGGTCATAAGAGATGAGTCAAGCAGAGAGTCATAGACTCAAAGAATTTGCGAAACAAGGATACTGGAGATAAGCCATTGGAGATGGTGTCTGGCTTTGTGTGGCAGAGAAGACCAGTCTTTGAGATTTGTAGTTTCAGATCCTTGAGGCCACAACAGATACCCTCTCTGGTTTTTGCTCTGTAACAACAATCTCCAAACTCAGTGGCTGAATGCAACCAGCATTTTATTTGCTTATAACCCTGTAGTTTGGGATAGGCTTGACTGGGACTGTTCATCTCAGCTCTGACGGAGAGAAGTATCTCTTGCCATCTTTTGGATAAATTATTCAAGTTGAACTTTTTAGTATCTGAGGTGTTACTTTGTCGTCTTTATGACTGGTACAGTTTAAGTTATTAATCTCACTTATAATAACCTGAATTATTACATTAACTTTGCAAAGACCCATAAACCACACTTGGGTTTGGTCTTGTGGCACACCAGAAAAGTAAAATATACCTGGAACAAACTGCTGGGTCTCAAATTTAGGTCCATGAGCTTTTGACCAGCATTCTTAATCCAGCATCATTTAAGGTCCAAAAAGATGCAGCTATTTTACCGAGTGTGATGGGGGCATCAATGAAACTATTCCTACTCGCTAAGCGGTGCACGTTACAGAAGTGGGTATAAAAGATTTTAGGTCATTGCCTGACCTATTGGGACAGTGTTCAGTGTACACTTATGCAGAACCATGGAAAACTACAGCTGTGTGTTCTGCTCTGCTTAATTACTCAGTCGTGTCAGACTCTTCGCAACCCCATGGACTATAGTCCACCAGGTTCCTCTATCCATGGAATTCTCCAGGCAAGAATGTTGGAGTGGATTGCCATGCCCTCCTCCGGGGATCTTCCCGACCCAGGGGTCAAATCCAGGTCTCCCCACTGCAGGCAGATTCTTTATGATCTGAGCCACCAGGGAAGTCCATATAGCTGTGTAAACTCCTCCTATTAAACACATTTAGAAATAGAGTGTGTACACAAATTGACAGTCTCAGCAAACAAAATTTCCTTGTTTGCATTTCCTAGGAGTGGGAGAGGTGGGAGAAACAAAGTAATATTTACTGAACATTTTGGTACCAGGCATTGTACTCATTCTTTCCACTCTGATTTACTCTTTAGAATAGGATTTCCCAGGTGATGGTAGCAGTAAAGAACCCACCTGCCAGTGCAGGAGACATAGTGAGACACGGGTTCAATCTCTGGGTTGGGAAGATCCCCTGGAAGAGGGCATGACAACCCACTCCGGGAATCTTGCCTGGAGAATCCCCATGGACAGAGAAGCCTGGTGGGCTATAGGCTACCTTCTCTGCATAGGACATGACTGGAGCGACTTAGCATCCACACACTCTTTAGAATAAAGAGCCCAGTGCAAGTTTGTCTCCATTTTCTAGATGTGGAAAACGGAAGCTTGGACAATTGTCACCTACTTAAGATTGCAAAGCTAGTAAGTGGGGAGGACTGAAAGTCAGGGCATTTGCCTTTGCTGTCATCTCATCCGGCCTCCCACAGATCCTAAGAAGTCCACTTGTCTCCTCTTACTTTGGCATCACCAGCCTCCACTCTCATTAGGCCCTGCTGTTTTTACAAGGCTACAAGAATACACACTCATTTCTGTAACCCCAGTGGTATGCTGAAGAGTATCACAGCACAAACTTCAGTTGCTCAGTCGTGTCCAACTTTTTGTGATCCCAGGGAAGAATGCCAGGCTTCCTTGTCCATCACCAACTTCCAGAGCTTGCTCAAACTCATGTCCATGGAGTCAGTGATGCCATCCAGTCATCTCATCCTCTGTCTCCCCTTCTCCTCCCACCTTCAATTTCTCCCAGCATGATGGTCTTTTCCAATGAGTCAGACCTTCGCATCGGTGACCAAAGTATTGGAGTTTCAGCTTCAGCATCTGTCCTTCCAATATTCAGAACCGATTTCACAGCACAAAGCTGGGTAGAACCACACAAAATCAAACTGCTTCTGATATTCTTCACACAGCCCTTTGCATAGCCTTGCCTTGGGTGTGTTCATCCTTTCCCAGTTCCAGGTATCACCTCCTCCAGGAAGCCTTCTCTGAATCCTCCTTTCATTGTCATTCTGCAATCTTCCCTGCCATCTTGCGTAATGCGTTGCATGTATCACTACTGTGAATTACTACTGTCCAGTTAGGTAGGTGTCTGTCGCCTCCATTAGATCGTGACTTCTCAGGGGGTTGAAGCTTCACCCTCATTGTAACTCTCAGCTGCATCAGTACCTATTTTCCTAGTTATTTTCTAAGCCTGTTTTTCCAGTCTCCCTTTGATTTTGACAGCCAACATTCTTTAAATCAATTATCTTTTGCTTAAGCAGCCAATGTCTGTTGCTTGCAACTGAGAATCCTGTCTGAAATACCAAGTAAAAACTCTAAACTTAAGACATAGCTCTATGTGTAGATCAGGAAAAGAATTTAAACTGTTGTATTGTTTTTCCCAAGAAAGGTTATGTTCTCCAATAATTATTTTGAGATTCATTTTTTTCCCCTAGAAAATTGCAGGAATCTGCAAGGAAAACAAGCTGTATGATGGTGTTCTCCATTTTGAGTAAATACACTCTGTTGACATTTCATACTTTGCATTCATTTTTAGAAAATTTAACACCGAGTTGAAAATTAAAGTGTGTATCTGATCTAATATTAAATCTAATGATGACACTTTATTTATTGGGGGCAGAGGTGAAGGTGACGAACAAATTTTTGCAGATGTCTTATGTAAATCTGTCTCTCTAGCCTTCATACGTCATCTTTTATTCAATTTTTATTTTCTACTGACACAGTTTCCATGATTTTTGATTTTTTAAGCATTATCATGCAAAGACTATTTTTTTTTACTTATATACATTCTCATGTGCTTACTTCTGTGTTATTTTTTCTACTGTTGATCTATACCCATGATTTAATACCAAAATGTTATTAATGTTTTGATGATAAAAAAAAGAAAATATGTCCCCAGAAGATGACATCGTGGTTGAAATGCACAGCTGTGACAACATCTGCTTGAATACATTTAGGAAAACGATTAGGTTTCTTTCCCTTTGGGCATTACTCTGTTATCAGGCATCCATCAGACATATCAAAATGAATAGAACATTTTCAAAAACTTTTTTGAGCCTTTTCTGAATTGAAATTCTCATATAAAATGATTTATAGTCAAGTTTAAAGTTAAGTATTAAATCTCCTTTCTTGACAGAGATTTGGAAAGAAAAGAAACTAATAGGAAATATTTTTGGAGGAGAAAATAATATATGTTTTTAGGGTATACAGTAATATATCATCTGGAAAACAGAGATTGGGTTTCTTGTTTCTTAAGCATTGGGCATTGCATTTCATTCTTATGAAGGGTTTTCAGGGGTTCTTTTTGGGGAATTTTAGGTGTAGATTCTCAGGAGCACAAGATACATATTAAATGATGTTAAGTCAGTATTTTAGGGTGAAAGCTGATGCAAGAAAAAAAAAAACTTGAATTTAATACGTTGTATCTTTTTTAAGAAGATAAGAGTGCAAAGAGTCCCATGGTCAACAAAAAACAGACAACCTGGGGAGGCTCTTTGTAGCGATAACATCCAAATGAAGATCCACAGTAACTTTGACCCACTGAATGGTAATCCAGAGGAAAGGTACAATGAATTTATCTGACAGGAATATTTGTGGATAAAAGTTGAATTTTTCCTGATAGTAAAATTAACATAACAGTCATGACAATCAGGATTAACATTCAGGCTTGAGGTATTTTAGTCAATCTAAAAAAAATTCTTCCAATCTGAAAAATTCTGATGAAAGAAAAATTTGGAAATAAAATACATTAACGAGTTGGTTACCTGGAAACCACAGAGCTGGCAAGTCTAAGTACCTGGAATGATTCCAACTGTGGAAGTCAAAAAGATGACACAAATTGTCTCTGAAAGCCATGAGTCAGTTTAGGGGCAAGATGTCGTCAAAATTAGATACAGAAAGTCTATGGGGTGTTTCTCCTTTGTTGCTAGTAGCAATGCCAATTTAGGAGGAGATGCAGGGAGCCACAGAGGTGGGGGGGGAAATAAATTATGGTTTCAGAAACAATGAATAGTCTGTTTAAGAAGATGGGAATTAATGTACAGCATAGAGAACACAGCCAGTAATATTAGAAATACTATGTCTGATGACAGATGGTGACTAGACTTATTGTGATGATCATTTTGTGATGCATAAAAATATTGACTCACTATATTGTACACCTGAAACCAATATAATATTGTGTGCTGATTATAACTCAATGAAATGGAAGATGGGGAAGCTTGAGGTATATTTTAGAAAGACTTCTGAGAAAAGAAGCCTAGAATTTTAAAATATGGGTACATGTTCATTAAAGCAAAACCATCCTATTGAACAACATTCCCTAATTATGCTAAGATATTAACGAATGAGTGAATGAAAGAAGCAAAATGAGAACATAGGACATTTTTTCATTACTTCTTATGGCTGCACGGCACTGCCGTATGTGGATAGACTGGGTTCAGGTGTGTGTGCATGTACAGAAATTAACTTTTACCCAATTCTGGAATCCAGAAGTCTGGAATCAAGGTCAGGTTCAGGCTCCCTTTGGAAGACCCCCAGGGAGACTCCTTCTTGGCCCCTGGCTTCTGGTGACTGCAGGGGTCACTTGGCTTGTGGTCTCATGCCACTAATCTGCCTCTGTTTCACTTTCTTCTTCGTTTGTGTACTTAACAAAGTCTCCCGTGTCTTACAAGGACACTCACCAGATTCAGGGACCACCCAGGTAATCCAAGATGATTTTACCTTGAGATCCTTAACCTGACTACCATATGCAAGGATTCTTTTTCCGAAAAGTCCCAACCACAGGTTCTGGGGAATTAGGACATGCACATATCTGTTCAACCTACTATATTGATTATTGCAAATAATGCCAAGGAGTAAACTTCCACAAGTGGTTTTATATTTGTGCAGGTATAGACTCTACTTCATAGTAGACTCTTGAAGAGTAGAAGTAGGATTTTGGTGTCAATGGACAAATTTCTGTAATTTAGCCAAATTCTCCGCTATAGGAATTGTATCATTTTACACTCCTATCAGTTATACTTTTCTACAGCTCTGCTGGGCTTCCCCTGTGGCTCAGTGGTAAAGAATCCACTTGCAATGCAGGAGCCACAGGTTCTATCCCTGGGTCAGGAACATCCTCTGGAGGAGGACATGGCAACCCACTCTAGTATTCTTGCCTGGAGAGTCTCATGGACAGAGGAACTTGTAGGCTGCAGTCTATAGGATCACAAAGAGTTGGACATGACTGAAGGGACTTAGCACTCATGCATGCACAGCTCTGCTACCAGACTATGTTGTCAAATCATGTTTCCATTTTGCTAATCAAAATGGCATTTCAAGGTATTCTAGTCTTAATTTGCATTGTAAGTGTCTAACTCTTGATTTCATTATCTGTATTTTTTGGTGTCAGCAGGCTACTTCTTCAATAGCATTCAAGGGTCTACAAAATACTTGGCACTCTGAATCTCCAGGGATAAACATTAATTGCAAAGCAGGTGATTTGCTCAAGTCTAGCTGGAATTACTTTACAGTGCAACAGAAAATAAGAAGAGTATTTTTATTTATTTGTATTTCACTTGGAATATTCGTGGTGGGTGGGTGAAAAGTCCAAAATAATAACTTAAATTTCTTGGCTTTTTAGAGAACGACTCAGAGTTCTATATTTTCATCAGTAAGTAAAGGCTAGATATGATGGATCAGATGAATCTACACGCATGAATGTCTGTTTCTGGTACCACCAAGTCTGGACCATGTCATGTGTGCACGGAACACTGTTGTTTGTCTCCTCAGTTTTATAGTTGCTCTCTCAACTAAATTGGAAGCTTTCGAGGTCAGAGGACTGCATCTTATACAGCTTTTTATCCCCAAGGTTTACACTCATGCCTTGCACACACAGGTGCTCAACAACAGTTTGACTTTGATAACAAGTTGCTTTGCGACAGAAAAATTGAATTCCCTAAGGTAAGAGCATCCTATTTTTTCCATCAGTACAATGAAAGGTATCTTCTTAAAGGAATACAGTGGTGAATAGTGTGACTTACTATGTGTAGCCAGGTACAGACTAAATTTCTGTAGCAAAGCCACCCAGAATGTCTTCACTCAAGAGGGAACGTTATTTGTCTCTTGTGACAGTCATGGAAGGTTTGTGGTCCTGATGGAGATGACACCTGGGGATCCATTCTGTCGTCATCCTGAGTGTGGAGCCTCCCTCTCTGGGTCTGAGATTAATGCTATTGGGTTTATTGGTTGTCTATTTCTTTTTATTCCTAAGTAATATTCCTTTGTATGAATATATCCCAGTTCTATCAGTGCTATTTGACAACTTGAAAAATAGAGGTCCTAACAACTAGGAGATATTTTGGGCTTGCCTTGATTAAATATGTAAGACTATTTTAGTTTTTTATCCCATTTTCCTTAACAAGCTTTTATTGAGTGCTTTCAGGATCAAATACTGTGTTCAGGAATGAGGATACAAGGCTGTGTAAATAGTTGGCTCTTCCCCCCGGTTAGTTCAGCTGATTGAGGAAAAGACAGTTGTGTTATCCCAACCTGATGAAAACCATGTGATTTTAAACAGCTTATGTTTGAACAGCTTAAGCCTGCTAAAATGGTGTCAAAATTTGAAGCATCAAAGGATCCAGATGGCAATAAGTATCCCTACAGATCTGCTGAAAGAAATCTCCAGACCATCTTGCATCTCAAAGTCTTGCCCCAGGTTACAGGCACCTGGCTTTAAAAAGCATCTCAGCCTGAGAGTCAGGTCCCTCAGGTTCTATTTCTGGTTCTGCTACTGTTTTGCTAGGTAGCCTTGCACAACACAGAGAACATGCACTTCCTACAAAGCAAGAGGTGAGAAGTTGAGAAGCCCTCCTGGTGAGGCACTCTCATATTCCAAGTGAGGATGGGTCCCAGGAACAAAGGCCTCCTCTCCCAGAGTCTAAGCATTCTTTTCCCTACGGCCAAAGCTGTTCATTTTAGTGCATAATTGGAGCTCTGATTTTGATATGGCCAAAAGTTTTGCCACTCCTTCCCTCACTGTGTGTTAGTCACACAGGCGGGTCCAACTCTTTGGGACCCCATGGACTGTAGCCCACCGTTTCTCTGACCATGGGATTCTCCAAGCAAGAATACTGGATTGGATCACCATGCCCTCATCTAGGGGATCGTCCCAACCCAGGAACAGAACCCAGGTCTCCTGCATTGCAGGCAGATTTTTTTATACTACTGAGCCACAAGTGAAACCTCACTACCTGGTGTGAATTCAGAAGTCAAAACTTAGATAGTTTACATTGTAAAAGCTTTGAAAGTTGTCCTACTGTAATGTTGCTGCAGCCATGAAATTAAAAGACTCTTACTCCTTGGAAGGAAAGTATGACCAACCTAGATAGCATATTAAAAAGCGGAGACATTACTTTGCCAACAAAGGTCCGTCTAGTCAAGGCTATGGTTTTTCCTGTGGTCATGTATGGATGTGAGAGTTGAACTGTGAAGAAAGCTGAGTGCCGAAGAATTGATGCTTTTGAACTGTGGTGTTGGAGAAGACTCTTGAGAGTCCCTTGGACTGCAAGGAGATCCAACCAGTCCATTCTGAAGGAGATCAACCCTGGGATTTCTTTGGAAGGACTGATGCTAAAGCTGAAGCTCCAGTTCTTTGGCCACCTCATGCGAAGAGTTGACTCATTGGAAAAAAAGACTCTGATGCTGGGAGGGATTGGGGGCAGGAGGAGAAGGGGACGACCGAGGATGAGATGGCTGGATGGCATCACCGACTCAATGGACGTGAGTTTGAGTGAACTCCGGGAATTGGTAATGGACAAGGAGGCCTGGCGTGCTGCAATTCATGGGGTCACAAAGAGTCGGACACGACTGAACGACTGAAATGAAGTGAATGTTTCTTGATTCACGTTGCAGTAGAGAGAACTGGGGTGGGTGCACCGCCAGAGACTGTAGGTACAGAAACCTGGGCTTCCAGGGGTAGGTCGAGGGTCGGGCAGATGCTGCACTCATCTGGAGAGGCAGTCTCAGGGGCTGTCCTCCTGGAGAACTACATTTCCCAGGAGCACTGGTGGCCTGGCGAGCGAGGCACGTGCCTTGAGCGGGCGCACTGACTCCAATCGCGCGGAAAACACGCCTGCCTGATTGGAGGTCGCTGTCACGGAGCATCCTGGGGCTCGGAGGACAGCGAGCGCGCGGAGACCACCTTCTTTGTGACTCGCGGCGCCGCTGGGGCCCGCCCCCGAGGCGGGGCGGGATCGCGAGCCCGTGCGCCGCGCCCGTGCCGGGGGCGGGGGGTGGTGGTGGCGGCCGGCGCCTCCCGCGGGGGCGGGGCGGCGGGTTCCGCGTCGACACCGCCTTCCTGCCCCGCCCCGCGCCGGCCCGGCCCCCGCCCCTCCTTCCTGGAGCCGGAGCTGGAGAGGCGGCGGCGGCGGCGCTGGCGGCTGCTGCCGGGCAGGGGGGGCGGCGAGCGGCCCGCGCGACACGCGCCGGCCCGACCCTCTGCTGTGACCTAAGCGGCGCAGGCGCCTCCTGCCCCGCCGGCGGGGTCTGGCTCCCCGCGGCGGGATGTTCTCCCGGAGGAGCCACGGGGATGTGAAGAAGTCCACCCAGAAGGTGCTGGACCCCAAGAAGGACGTGCTGACCCGCCTGAAGCACCTGCGGGCGCTGCTGGGTGAGGCGCGGCGCGGCCAAGGGCGCGCTCCTGCCGGGATCGGGCGGGGGTCGTCGGGCTGCGTTGCCCGGTTAGGGGAGCAGACCCTCCGCGTGGGTCCCGGCGTCGTTCCCCGCGGGCTTGCCCGGCGGCCCCCTGAGTTGTAAACTTACCCCTCCTCCCTCGGGTGGCCTCGGAGCCGGGCTGCGGCGGGACGGTCCCCTCCCCAGCAAACCCTGGGGGTCGTCGTCGCACGCACCCATCGAACTGTCATCTCCTCTCCCAGCTCTTAATTTTAATGTTTGAGTCCGGGGTCCCAGCGCAGACTGAATTGAACTGTCATCTCCGCCTCCCCCGCCCCCCGCCCTGCCACTTTTAATTTTACTTTTTTTTGAGTCTGATCTCCCAGTGGACAGCCTCCGAATGGCCTCGGGATAAATTTAAGTGTCAACTTCTCTTCCCATGGATCTGGCTGATTCGGTTTCTTTGTGTCCATGGTGTGAAGGGGGCTCCTCGTGTTTGCTGGGAGGGAGGGGTGACTTTCCTGGGCTCCAGGAGGCTGCTTATGCTTTATTATCAAGATGACCCTGACGGTTTTGTGGCTTCTTGCGTTTTTGTGAGCCCATTGGGTGGAGGAACTGCAGACCCCAGGTGGGCCTGCACTTGCCCTGGGATGAAGCTCACCCCCGTGGGTGTCAAGTGTTCCCAAGGCCTTCCTTCACCTGCCATCTGTGATCTGTAGCCAGTTTGCACTGCTGTTATTTGTTTTCTCTTCCTACCTCCTTTAGTCTTAATTTTTGTTTAGAATGTAAACACCCTTACTGTCTATATACAGACTTGTCTTAGTGTATTTGGGGGCTATGAAAAAGATACTTTGTTTCTTCTAGATGTCTTTTTTTCTTCTTGAAAGGAGCAAAATCGCCTGATTTAGGGCACAAAGTCTTCATGTGTCTGTCACTTGAGGAAAGGGCATAAGAGAATTCATTGTAGGCGTGAGAATTTTAAATAAAGCTCTTGTTCATGAGATTAAAAGTTGCAAATGATTTCTATTTATACTGTGAAGTACCTCTATGGAAGAAAAGTCCACACACCTAGTTTTGCCAAGTGAAGTTTTTCACATTCTCGGATTCCTTGAGATGCCACTGCCGGCTTGATCAGTTTAGAATGAAATGTAAATTAGGTACTGTTAGAGGGATTAGCTTTCAAGACTTTTGAAAGTGAAATGCAGTCGTCTTGGTAAACTGAGCTTTCTACTTCCTGTACTGAAATACCAGGCACACACAGGTGGTATTGTGTGGGGCTCTTTAGTGACTGATTAACACCTACTGCAGGGACATTTTTGATAATGGAGAGCAGAGCAAAGAGGTATTTTAAAGCAGTTGATGCTTGGGGACTTACTCTGTGGTAGAGAACTTGAACTCGTGTTCAGTCCAAGCCTACAGGATTAAGTTGGCTACATTTTGCAAAGGCAGAATCCATTAAACCTAGATGTTGTATTTCTTAGAGACACATAGTATGTTGTTACCGTTCTGAGAAAGTAATTAATTTTCAAGGCCCCGTGGTTTCACTTGAAAGTGTTTGTCTGATTTTGAGGAACTTTGTTTTGTCCTTTCATTGAGACTTCTGATCTCAGTTTTGTAGCCTGGAGGGGCTCTTTCATATTCCTTATGTATACTGTTTTTGTTGTTGTTGTTGTGGATTGGTTTACTTCGTTTACTACTGTAGTCTTTATTTGTAGGGACTAGATTTTTGTAAACATGTCTGAGGCATTATGATTCATACTGTTTAGTGTAAACTCTTGCCTACAACTGTGGGTTTAAAGGCTTTAAAGACAAGTAGTACAGCAATGTAGTGGTCCCACCACATCACATACCCTATTGATTTGCTACTTTATGGAAAAGTCTACTTACAAAAAAAGACCTTCTGATCTAAAAGCTAGGACTTAGCCAAGATCAAGAAACTATTTGAATCAGGATTGACATACACACAGCCAGGTGGCTCAGTGGTAAAGAATCTGCCTGCCAATGCCGGAGACACAAGAGATCCAGGTTTGATCCCTGGGTTGGGAAGATCCCCTGGAGCAGGAAATGGCAACCCACTCCAGTACTCTTGCCAGGAAAATCCCATGGACAGAGGATCCTGGCGAGGTGCAATCCGTGGGTTTGCAAAGAGTCAGACACAACTGAGCACACGTGCACATGTATGTAAGATAGATTAGCTAATAAGGACCTACTGTATAGCCCAGTCTACTCTGTACACTGTAATGTCCTATATGGGAAAAGAATTTTAAAAAGAGTGGATATATGTATACGTATAGCTGATTCAGTTTGCTGTACAGCAGAAACTAATACAACATTGTAAATCAACTATACTCCAATAAAAATTAAAAATTAAAAAAAAAAAAAAAAAAGAGAGACCAGATTTGTGGTTACCACAGGCAGGATGTGGGGGGCAGTGGGGGGAGATAATTGAATGAATGCAGTCAGAAAGTACGAACTTCCAGTAATAAAATAAATAAGTACTAGGAATGTAAGGTACAATGTGGTAAATGTCATTAACACTCCTGTATGTTATATATGAAAGTTGTTAAAAGAGTAAGTCTTAAGAATTCTCATCAGAAGAAAGAACGTTTTTCCTATTTCATTACTTTTTATCTCTCTGAGATGATGGGTGTTCACTGAACTTTCTGTGATAATCATTTTGTGTATATATAAGTCGAATCATTATGTTGTACACCTTAAACTTACACAGTGCTGTATGTCAGTTAGGTCTCAATAAACTAGCAGGAAACAAAATAGATATATTTGCAAAGAAAAAATTTGAAGGAAATGAATCGAAATTATTGTTGTATTTTTATCTGTATATTTAGATAATTCTCTTGCTTTTCACATATTTTCAAGTGATAAGACCACATTAGTTTTTAAATACAAAGTTGATACCGCTGACTGGATCTGTAGCCTGCGGCTGCACGACCTTGCGCCCGTTCCTCAGCCCGTCTGTGAAGCTCAGTTTCTTCACTCTGAAGTGGATGTGGTAATGTCTGCCTCGTAAAGGTTATTGTGAGTGTACTGTATGAGCTACTTCAGCTCCGAGTAGACATTTTACAATTTCCTCTCTCATCACTTCTTTCCTGTCATTAATAGGCTAGGATGAGCCTTTTGATAGGCCGTTCCTTCTCCTTTCTTGTTTCAGTAATTGTGATCAATCCTTTCCCTCTTCATAAAAGGTAGTCTGTATTTAAGACAGCTGGCTGAGAAAGATACAGTTAGCTGTGAAGAGCAGAGTATTTATTCGTATCACGGTAATGACTCCAGTTAGAACTTAACGTAGGGGAGGTGGGGGTCGGGATTGGGAGTTCATGTACACTCATGGCTGATTCATGTCGATGTATAGCAAAACGAATACAGTATTGTAAAGCAAAACAAACTAAAAAATAAAAATTAAAAAAAAAAACGTAGCTACTTTGACTTGGCTATATATCATAGATTGGCCTGATATTATTAACTTTATATTAAAGGATAGGGGAGAACTGAGACCAGGAGGGGCTTGTTGGGGGCCAAACCAGGCACTGAATGTTGTAAATGTATTATCTAAGTTGGAGGAGGAACAAAGAGCTCTTCGATTCCCGACTCCCAGGTCTCCTTACCTTGTTGAAATCATCATCAGGAAAGAAAATAAGAAACAAAACAAAACTAAAATACTGTGTATTGCTCTCTTGCTGCTGCAGAGATTCCATGCCTAATAACAAGTTGAGTGCCTACTATTAAATAGGGTTTAGGCATGGCATTGATGTGGCAAGAACAATAGATTTAAAATATTTACTAGTAAGCATATAATGTGTTATGTAATTAGATAGTGGCTTATATGGTGGACTCCATTCTAGGATTTCAAGGTGCAGCAAAGATCATTAATAACAAAGATGGGAGGCTTCCCTTGTGGTCTAGTGGTGAAGACTCCACATTTCCAATGTGGCTTGGGTTCGATTCCTGCTTGGGGAACTAAGGTCCCATATGCTGAGTAATGTGGCAAAAAAAAAACCCCTCCAAAACACTACTAACACCAAAGATAGGGCATCTTGAAGGAGGTTTTACTCATACCAGGACCTAAAGAGTGACTAAAGATTAGACTCGCTTTGTCCAATAGAAATATATGTGAGCCATAGGTGTAATTTAAACTGCTCTGGTAGCCACATCTAAAAAGGTAAAAAAAGAAACAGGTGAGGAACTTCCCTTGTGGTCTAGTGGCTAAGACTCCACACACCCTGTGCAGGGACCCTGGGTTTGATCTCCAGTCAGGGAACTAGATCCCACATGCTGTAACCAAAGACCCAGTGCAGTCAAATAAATAAATAAATGAATAAAATAAATATTAAATAAAAAATATTACAGAAAGAAACATGTGACATTAATTTTAGTAATACCTTTTATTTAACCTTATACATCTGTTTTGTCATGTTCTTGCCTGGAGAATCCCAGGGACTGGGGATCCTGGTGGGTTGCCGTCTATGGGGTCACACAGAGTCAGACACGACTGAAGCGACTTAGCAGCAGAAGCAGTCCAAGTAAAATGTTCCGTTTTTCCGTTATCTTCACATAGCACGTCTTGGAAGTCGTTGCATGTACTGTTCACGTGCAGCGTGCCTCAGGTCAGAAGGGCTGCATTTCCAGTGCTGGGGAGCCACTCGTGGCCAGCATGGGTTAGTTTAGGGAAAGTCAAGGGTCGGGGAGAAAGCAATGGCAACCCACTCCAGTACTCTTGCCTGGAGAATCCCATGGGCGGAGGAGCCTGGTAGGCTGTAGTCCATGGGGTCGCTAAGAGTCGGACATGACTGAAGCGACTTAGCAGCAGCAGCAGCAAGGGTGGGGAGGGCTTTTCCAGCCGAGAAGGGGAGGAGCTGGTGGTGGAGATGCACCTGGGAGATGATGCATGAGAGCAGAGAACCTTGGACACAGAGGACTCTGTGCTGGAACCCTGGCCCTGAGGGCATCTGCAGGGTCAGAGCAGTGGCTGGAGTGGCGTATAGGCCAGGGGTGAGACAGGACGGGGAGGTGGACTATGAGGTCATGGAGGAGACGAGGAGGGGTAGCCTGACCGGGTAGAAGCTGAGGCAGTTCACAAAGGGTTGGAAGCTTCAATTTTATCCTGCAGGTGAGAGGGTGCCCTTGGAGAATTCTTAGCAGGTCAAGTGATAAGATTTGAGAACTGCCTCCCTGCCAGCAGGTCCAGGATAGAACTGGGCTGCTGGGAGGACAGGGAGACCTTGGGAAGGTAGGCAATGGAGGAGCTGACGGGTGACAACTGGAGAGGAGGGTGGAGTGATGAAGGACCCCAAGGTGGAAACTAGTGATTCTAGATTCAAGTGTGGTTTGCAGAAGCTGGACCAGGAGTGATGAATCTGAAGAAGAGGTTTAGGGTCAGGGGCCACAGCCCAGTCAACTCTAGTGACCCCAAGGTTCAGACCAAATAATTTGGAACTAGAGAGGAGAGAATAGCTGCTCACCGATGCTCTTTATGCCCATAGAACACAATTGAATATTTTGATGTTTCCTTCTGTGCATCTGTTGCTTTAAGCAGGGACAAGTTTACTTACTCACAAGTTGTAAATAATGCCTTTTAAACTTCCTGTTAGCTTTTACCTATGTCTTGTTCCTTTTATTTTTATTAACGACAGGTAGTCATTGAGACTATCCTCTGGTGATTAAATAGTTTCCTTTCTTCATCAACCTTTTGCTCTCTCTCTCTTTTTTTTTTTTTAACTTTTTCTTTCTTTCTCGGGTGTAAGTACTACTACTCTAAACATCTTGGGAAATGGCTTCTGCATTTTGCATGGTTTCCTTAGAATAGATTCACTGAAGTCAGGTTGCTGGGTTGAGCGTGTTTACGCCTTGATTCACTGTGCTCTCCTCAGTGTTGTTCATGTGCTCTCTGGCAGCAAGGGTGAAACAGTCAAATCCTCTGTAATCTGACCAGCAGTAAACACCTTGTTGGGTGAAGGAAATGGAAACCCAGTCCAGTATTCTTGCCTGGAGAATCCCATGGACAGAGGAGCCTGGCAAGTTACTGTCCCTAGGGTTGCACAGAGTCGAACACGACTGAAGCGATTTAGCAGCAGCAGCAGCCGCAAACACCTTGTTAGAATTTGATCATTGATGTTAGGTATTTGGGAGACTGGGGGTGCCACGGATAGAGCCAGAAGGGTTGGGAGGAGAGCCTAGCTAATAACAGAACAAGGTGACTTTGGTGTGATGTGTGTTGAGTTTAAGTTAAGGAGGAGGAGATGGTTGGATGGCCTCACCGACACAATGGACATGAGTTTGAGCAAGGTCTGGGAGTTGGTGATGGACAGGGAAGCCTGGCGTGCTGCAGTCCATGGGGTCACAAAGAGTTGGACATGACTGAGCGACTAAACTGAACTATATTGAGTTTGAGAAAAAGGCGAGATCCAAATGGGACCATCGGGGAAATTGTTAGACGCGGGGTCTGAAGCTTAATGAGGGGTTAGGAGGCTGTGACATGGTTGTTTATCAGCGTCATGATCTCACTGGGTTGTCCTTCAATTTCTGATGATGATGGTGTCCCCACCCCGAACCTGAAAATGGGGAAACTGAGGCTCCCAGAGGTGGACTCCTGCCCGTAAGGAGCAGGGCTGGGAGTCATAGGATTGTACAGCTCATGTTGTGCTTTTGCTAGTTATTCTGACTCAAAAGCATATTTACATACCAGAGAATATATTTCCCCACTAGAAGAATGTTAACACGTAAACCAAAGCCCCTCAGTTTTTGCATGTTTCCCAAACATGTTGCTTTGAGTTTCGAAGCCCTCTTCCTAGTCTGTTTGTACTGTATTGTTCTAGGCAGACCTTGAGGCTGTATTTGATATGAACATGACAGAATATGAAAAGACTCCTCCTGTGTTTTCGTGTTCGCTGGCCTCTCCGGTCCTTGGCAGCCATCACAGGTGGTAAAGTATTTCCTTGGACATTAGTGCCACATGGACACTCTGCAGCCAGCACGAAGCTGGGGCGTATAACTCCAGGCCCTTCAGGCAGCCTTGGGATGGCTTCTCTCTGGTGACCTTGTTTGAAGCCAAGTAATTTTGTCCTAATGTTCCCTTTCTTCATTTTTTATCAGTTGCTCATATACCTGTAACTTCTGGAGTATAAAATGAACTTTGAACACATATATGTCACACAGATACCCCACCCCTGCTCCTCAGGCTGGAGATTCTCTGATGTGAGAAAGGTGGAGCGAGGATGAAAGTCTGACAGCTCAGATGTTTTCTTTGAGATAACTGAAAAAGGCTGCCTTTGACCTTTTATTCTGGGAAGAGGGGTAATTGGTAGGTCCAGAGTATTTTGGATAAAACCTTTTATAATTTTTATTTTGCCTTTGACCTTTTATTCTGGGAAGAGGGGTAATTGGTAGGTCCAGAATATCTTAATGAAAACTTTTATAATTTTTATTTTGCTTGTAAATGCTTAATTTGCTGATGGACATACATAACTTCTACTAATTGTTTAGCGTACTAATCTTTAGTTTCCAAACTAAGTACCAGAGATAAAACTGTAGAGGACTGCTTATTGTCTTTAAAAAATTGACTTTCAAAATAGCAAATTGATTCAATTCAAAGTTTAAAATAAGCAATATGTTACTCTACTGTAAAATTAAGCATAATGAAAGTATAAATGTAGTAAGCCACTATCTTGTTTTTGGATTTTTAAAAAAATTTGGTTTCCCATACTTTTTTTGAATGTAGATGTTTGTGTATTGTGTGTGTGTGTGTGTGTGTGTGTGTGTGTGTGTCTGCTTGGCAGGGCTCTGTCTTCAGAGATTAATAAGGCACAAGCATGGAATTTGCAGTTTGCTAGGGGAGACAGACAGGTAAATGGCTGCATTTCCACGAGAGTGTTGGTGCCTGAGTAGGGTGCATGGAAATGTATGGGGGGCTGCAGGTGAAGAGGAGGCACTTGGAGAGCCCAGCAGTGCTTTCTGAAGGCCAGCGGGGCTGAGGTGGGTCTGGAATTGTGAATGCAGAAGCTTCCCAGGTGGGCGTGTTGGGGGTGAGGAGATTGCAGAAAAGAGGAGCTGGTGTAGAGGTGATGGCATGGCCACCCTGCAGCTGAATGCACAGTTTTTCACCCTGTGCTGTGGGTGGCTGTTGGGAATCCAGGCAAGAGTTTTAAACAGAGGAGGAGCCAAATTCAGTGTCTTCCCCCGGTGAATGGTCCAGGAGCCCCAGTCTCCCTGAGGTTTGAAACATGGATGCCTGGAGGGTGAGAGCTCCTCTCCTTTGAGATTACAGTCCTAGAGGATGTAGCCTGTGCTGCCTTTCCCTCTATGGGGAGAGCACCTGCCTTGAATTGAATTCACCGTGAGAAGGAAGCAGAGCGGAGAGATGGAGAGTGAAGAGAGTCCATGGATCCTGTGTGAACCGAGGAGCTCAGCCCTGCCTGCGCCATCCCCACCCCGAGCTTCTCAGCTGTGGAGCACAGAACACTCTGGTTTTTCACTCTAGCCAGCTTGAGTCCTATTTCTGGGCCTTGCCATGAGGAGAGCACACATTCATATGCCAGGAAGAGACTGGGAAATTCCAGATCAAGGATGGATGGGTCAGTGTGTGTGTGTAGATATGATTTTTACATTTTTTAAGACCTGGGAGAATTTGAGTTTATGTACATGTAGGAGAAGGAAATAATAAAAGAGCAAAATTGAAGAAATAGTAGAGAGAAAGGGGCTAAAATGGTGAACGTTGTGATCTGCTGTGGGATCCAGAGGGTGGGTCAGAACAGGTTGACAGGGGCTCCCCTCTGTCTGAGGCCGCTCGGAAGAAGCAGGAACAGGTTGCGGGGTGACACGGTGGTGCAGGGACCTCTCGGACCATGGCCTCTGCTTTTTCTGTGAAGGTATGAGGGCAAGTCAACTGCTGACTAGCTTTCTCGCTGGTATAGTGACAGGAACTGAAGATGTCTTTCTCCTTTTTCTCTGCCATGTATCTTCACAAAATAAACACTGTAATCGGAGAGGCTTTGTTTTTGTTCATTGTGGGGGATGGGGATGATCTCATAAATGCAGTTTAACTTATGTAATTAAATGCTTGGCCAGAAGGGGGAATTGTATACGTATGTAAATTGGTTCAGTTCAGTTCAGTCGCTCAGTTGTGTCTGATCCTTTGCGACCCCATGGACTGCTGCATACCAGGCCTCCCCATCCATCACCAACTCCCAGAGTTTACCCAAACTCATGTCCACTGAGTCAGTGATGCCATCCAGCCATCTCATCCTCTGTTGTCCCCTTCTCCTGCCTTCAATCTTTCCCAGCATCAGGGTCTTTTCAAATGAGTCAGTTCTTCGCATCAGGTGGCCAGTCTTGGAGTTTCAGCTTCAACATCAATCTTTCCAATGAATATTTAGGACTGATTTCCTTTAGGATGGACTATATATATATGTAAATGTATATGTGTAAATATGTATAAATATGATGTATATGTATATATAAGTAAATAAAATGGGGACAGTTTAAGTGGTACGGATGCTGCCTGCCCTTCCTGACAGGTGGCGTGAGGAGGATGTGGCTGTGGCTGTGGACCCAGAGGTCCTCTTTCCTTCATGTCCCTCACTGTGGGAGCACCTTCCCTGATGGGTGTGGCTCCTGTGTTTAAGGGTAATCACGATTTTCTCCATTTTTACCTTTCAGGTGACTTCACACCACCTGAGACATCACTTGACTGTATTGATATCTGATATTCATGTAGCTCTTCACACTTCCGCAAAATATTTTCTCATTTGATCAAATTGCGGCCACAAGCAACTGGTTATAAAGGAATTTTCCTTCTAGATCCTTAGTAGAGCCTTCTTTCTTCGTTCTGAATCTTGCTCTGAGGGCTTTAACTTTGATTTTTAGAAAAGAGATGTTTCATAACCACTTTACGTCTTTTATGTTGTTTCAGAAACTGAGACCACATCTGAAAGACACAGAACACTATTTTAAAACTAAACTGTCATCTATAACATTAAATATGTACTTTGATTTTGCTTTTGCAGTTGCAGTTTAGTTAAAAAAAAAAAACCCTTTTGAAAAAGATAAAGATATTGTCTTGTGTTTGACTTTCAGCGATAGCACATATTTGCTGAGGTTCAACCACACTTTCAAGGACACAGGAGGTACCAGGACTCGGCTTGTGCCAGCCATGAGAGGCTGTGCTCAGATCAGCTCCGCTGCAGGGCCCCACTGACTGATGCTTCCAGTGCTGCCCTTGGACCCACCTCCACTGGGTAGCCAGAGCCGGGCTCCTCCTTGGCTTCCTCCAACCAGCTACTGAACACATGGGCTCCTCACGTGGTCATTCCTTGGAGACCCAGACGCCTGGGCCAGCAGCCCCTTAGACTTCTGCTGCCTTTCAGCCCCCCTTCCTCCCGTCCTCTGTGCAGGGCTCAGTCCGCCCTTCTCAGGTCCTCCTCTTTGTCCTTCACAGCATCTCCTTCAATAAACCTCCTGCGTGAAAGTCCTGTTTTGATATCCATTTCTCAGAGAACCCAAATGAATACCCAGTCTCTTCTAGAAGATGTTGGCCATCCCGTCCCGCAGAATTCTTCCAGGAGCTGACAGAGTCACGTCACATCTTCACACAAAGTGCCTTCACCCCTCTTCCCTGAAATGCTCTTTCTTCAGAATTCCCTCAGCTCTTTGTGTCTTCCACTGGCATTTGTAGCCTTTGGTTTTATATTCTGCTCCTCTGTGTTCTGCCTGGTCTCGCTTACTAAATGATACTGATGCTAAATAATACTAAGAACACTAATAGCTTTTTGTACATCTTGATTCCTTTTGGTGACATGCTCCATATTTGTAATAATAACAAGTAGCATTTAATTGGCACTTTCCCTGTGCCAAGGACCACCAGAAATACTTTACATGTACTTTTAATCCTCTCCCCTGTGGGGTGGGGAATATCATTATCTCTGTCTTCTTGATAAAACCCAGAGAAATTAAGAACATTGCCCAACATTGCCCAGCTAGTGAGTGGTAGCATCAGGATTTAACCCAGGCAGCTCGCTCCAGAATCCTCTGTTATTTTTTATCCAGCACCCACCATGTCCCAGGCATTATACTCAGCCCTGGGCAGGCATGCCTGAGCTTGCATTCAGAAAAACCAAAAATGCAATTTCCACGTACCCAGATCTGAGTCTGTGAGAGAGGAGCAGCCAACTATATGGATGTTCAGAAAAATTTCTAAAAGCCTTCCTGCCCCAGACAGAGATTGTTTTCACTAGCCAAAAGTTCCCATCAATAAAGTAATAATTCAAGGAACTGCCCTGGCAGATGGGTGGTAAAGACTCCATGCTTCTGCTGCAGGGGGCACAGGTTCAATCTCTGGTTGTGGAACTAAGATCCAGCATACTGTGTGGCATGGCCAAAAAATGAGTTGAGACCATGAATTAAGTTCTCCTGAAAGAAACCTCTCTCCTGTGTGTGTGAACAGACCCACTCCTGGGTCCCCAGGGGAGTGTTATTGTTGTTCAGTTGTTCAGTCATGTCCGATTCTTTGTGACCCCATGGATTGTAGCCCACCAGGCTCCTCTGTCCATGGAATTTCCCAGGCAAGAAGACTGGAGTGGGTTTCTATTTCCTTCTCCAGGGAATCTTCCCGACCCAGGAATCGACCTGCGTCTCCTGCATTGCAGGCAGATTCTTTACCTGGAGGGAGCCATGTCCAGCACACGTGGCTGGTCCTTCCTTGCTGTAGCAGTGGGTCGTGATGAGGAGATGGGCCAGGACTACCGTGGCCAGTGAGGCAGGAATGCTTGACTGCTCTGGGCCATGAGATTGGACCACGCAGCAGCCCGAGCTTGTGACAGCATGAATGCTCTTGCTATATCACCCTGAATTCTTGTAAGAGTCAGAGAGTAGATACCTTAGGAAGTGCCCCGATGTGGACAAGAAATGGAGACTAGCCAGTGGCTGGAAATGAAGGAACACAGGAAAACATTGGTGGGTCAATGCATTGTTAATTTATCTCATGAATGGTGGTGAAAGGCAGCAGATGGACTGGGTGTCATGTACCTGCTACATTAGGACCCTGTTTGTGCTCTAGGTTGTGTTACTTTTTCTTTTTTAAAGAACTTGAGCCATTAAAAAAAGTTTTGTTTTGGCCATGCTGCATAGCTTGCAAGATCCTAGTTCCCTGAGGAGGGGTCGAACCCAGGCCCACAGGAGTGGAAGCCCACATCTTAACCACTAGGCCACCAGGGAACTCCCTCTAGGTTGTGTTTCTTAGTGGAAAGGCCTGAGGGAGTCTTGGTCTTCTGCTCAGTGATAATTGAAGAGATATGTGGTTTCTACCACCTGGTGTTGCTGCTGAATCGAAGGGGAATCTGCTCCACAGTTGGTGATGCCTTGGATTGAGCAAAACTTAACATGTGCTGAGGCTGTCCCATACAAGTGAATCTGACTGTGATTGGAAATTTCATCACCTTTTTGCATTCAGGGGTGTCACACCATTGTTTGTTCCTGTGCAGTACAAGCTACCAAAAGTCTGGACAGAGATCATTTCTTTCTGCCCGACTGTATCATTTTTCAACCCTTTGAAGTGAATGACGAATCGAGAAGCAGTTTTCCCTAAAGACAGCAGAAAAGTCCTCTAGACCTGAATCATCACAAGGCATTTATGTACAAAAAATTTATCTGTTGTTACAGAAGAGGTCTATTCATAATGTTGGGCAGAGAAAGTTTAAATTATTTTCTGTTTTTAGTGCATTTCATCCTGGTAAAGATACTACTTTTCTGTATTGCTTGGGTCTTGAATGTTCTTCAGGCTTGAAGAGTCAGACCCATTTGGAGGAAATTATGGTCGATATCATGTCTGCTGTGCTTTTCTTTTTTACATAAAAATCAGACATTGAAAAAAAAATCTCTGAAACACTCTGGCATCTTTTTTGTTTGTTGCTGAAATGAGTAATATTTTTGTAGTTTTTTCTGGTTGTAAAATTTTACATACTCATTTGACTTACATGAATAAGCAAAAAATCATTTAAGTGTGAAAAAACTCTTCACATTCTTCAGTCCCTGGATAACCAGTGTTAAAATTTTGGTAGGCGTGTTTTTGTGCTTGCTGTTGCTAACATGTGATCTCTGTGTGTTGTGCGTGCACACAGAAACGCAGTTTTACACGAGTGGTCGTTATGCACGGGCTGACACTCTGTTTCTGATCTGACATGCCTTGGACGTTTTTCATATCAGTAAGTGAAGACTTACCTGATACTTAAATGGCCCTGTTGTGTCATGGGACTCACACAGCAAATTATCCACCACCCATTTCAGGTTGGGAGTCCAGCTACTCTGTGCTGTCAGCGGACCCAGGCTGGCGGGAGAAGGGTGGCTGCCTTTGGTTTCTCATGTGAGGGATGAGACAGGCCTAACAGTGTCCTGGCTGATAATGGGGCAGGGGCTGGCGGGGCGAGTTTCTGGAAGTAAAGAGAACCCCTTGCGAAAAGCTGTCTCAGTCTCCGCTGAATTAATTTCACAGAAAGGCCACACTTTTAACCTGTCTTGGAGTGAAGGTCATTCCCCTTGCAAGCTGGCTCTGGTGTCCTAAATATACCAGCTTCTGGGTTCTCTTTGGAGTTCAGTAACTGTTTGCTTCCAGGCTTTCTACCAACTCTCTCTTACGTACTTCAAAAAAATGGTGTTTCCAGGTGTACTTCCTTGCACTTCCTCCATCATTCTCTGTTAATGTTAGGCTCACTCAGGTAAGCAGTGAGGGAGAGCCGGACTGCCTGCCTGGGTTCCAGTGCTGGTGGGGACCTGACCCCGCTGACTCTCCCCTGCCTACTTCCTAGGGCTGACGGAGGTTTGAGTTAATATATACAAATGCCTTTTGTAAGCCGTTATTATGCTTATTAATAATATTGTTTGACATAAGTAAGATGCCTCTCTCTGCCCTCATCACCTCTCTTTTGCCTCCTTAGTTGTTAGAAGTGAGCTGGAGCTGTTCCCATTTAGCTCCTGTTTTATTTATTTTTATCTCTAACTCTCTCCCTCCTGAGTGCATCTGACTGTAATATAGGCCGATTCAGATCAAGAAAAGTGTAGTGCATTATTATGTATAAAATAGATAACTAATGAGAACCTACTATATAGTCAGGGGACTCTGCTGAGTATTCTGTGGTGACCTAAATGGGAAGGGAATTCGAGAGAGGGGTTGTTATGTATACGTATAGCTGATAACACTTTGCTGTGCAGCAGAAGCTAACACAACATTGTAAAGAAACTATATTCTGATTTTAAAGAAAGAGAAAGAAAAGTAGAAACAATTATGCGTTGCCTTAAAAAATCAGATGACACTTGCTTCCTACAAAAGAGATATATGAAAATGTATAAACTATTATGTATAAATTAAACTAGAAGGATATATTGTACAATGAAGGGAATGTACCAATATTTTATAATAAACATGAAGTATCTTTAAAAATTGTGAGTCACTATATTGTACACCTGTATATCAATTATACTTCATAAAAAGTGAATGTATATAAAACACATTAGATTTAAACATTATATTTCATTGGTGTATATATTTTGTTTTATTGTGTTGGCACTTGATATCTTAATAATAAAGTTTTAGAAGCCTGCATTTGAGAGAGGTGTGTCAGAAATGTTTAAAAATAACCCTACTTTTAAAAACTTTAGCTCTAGGTACCTGGAGTATATCTTTATCAGAATCATTTTTACATGAGGACTATCAATCTAGAGTAACAGAGTTTTAACATCTTTTTGACCTCTAGAATTTTACTTTCTTCATCTGTCTTACCATATAGGTATAAAGAAATGAAAATAAGACACCTTAGGAAATGAAGTGGGGTGAATATAGCTTTTACAACCTTTCAGTTATACTAGGATTTGTTTCTACTGTCAGAATCTGCAAAGATGTTTTGGGTACAGGTAACAGAAAACCTAAGTGTAAGCATAAATGAAGAAGAATTTTTTTTCTCCTTTAAAAATCGGCTTCAAAGCATGTGACCACAAGCCAGCTGGCACAGCAGCTCAGCGATGTGACCGTCCACAGGCTCCCCCTCCCTGCTTTGCCCTCCCTAGTGTCCTCCTCCATGTGGCAGGTCTGTCCTCTGAGTGGCAAAATGCAGCTCGGGCATCATGCCCGGACAGAAGGTCCAGAGAAGCACTTGCGTTTTGTGCCCCTTTATGAATCGTGACCCTTTCCCGGCATCTCCACCAGAATTCTTCCCAGTGCTCGTAGGGTCACAGGCTTGAGCCTAAAGCATTGGGTCATAGGCTTGAGCCTAAACTCATGGTTGGTGGGGGGCAGGGGGGGCTGTTCCCACTGTAATTGACTCCGCAGCATTGGGTCACCCACCCCTGTCCCAAGAGCACACAGTTTTGTGGGGTGGATGGTCCCTGAACAAATGGGTCTGTTAGGAAGACAAGGGTCTGCCGTGGGCCTGACTGGGCGTGGGGGGCCAGAGGGAAAACTGGAGTGCCTGCTCCCGGCCACTCTCGCTTTCAGTTTAAATTCTACAGAGAACATCTATGGAAATAGTCCATTATGATACAAATTTGAATATATGTCTCTTTTCAGGGGAAATTTCTTAAAAATTTAAAACAGCCCAACATAACTATAATAATGTGTCATAATAACAAAACCATCAGCAGAGCGAAAGTGAGAGTTTGAGTTTTCGTTTCAATTTCTGCAAAGAGGAATATGTAGTTTAGGTCCCTGCATGCTTCCAGAAGTATCAATGTTATGTCATTGTTCTAGGCTCTTCCTTCTGCTTGGCTTGGCTCGTGGTGCTTGGGCACTGGGTTACTAGCACAGCAGCTGCTGACCCTGAGACATCTGAGAACTGGGTGAGCGGTGTGGAGCCCCTTGCAGGGGGTGCTTGAGTGGGTGGGTTTAAAGTGCTTGTTTCGTTACACATGTACAAAACATTCTTTCAGTATGTGCATGTGTGCTAAGTTGCTTCAGTTGTGTCCGACTCTTTGCGACCCCATGGACTGTAGCCCACCAGGCTCCTCTGTCCATAGGATTCTTTAGGCAAGAATATTGGAGTGGGCTGTCATGCCCCTCCTCCAGGGAGGGGGGTTGCCATGCCCCTCCCGACCCAGGGATTGAACCTGAGTGTCCTGCCTTGGCAGGTGGATTCTTTACCACTGAGCCACCTGGGAAGCCTTCTTTCATATATACTCAGTACTTTAAAAAGTATTTGGTATCCGTCACATGGCTGTACACAAATACTTTCAGTTGAATTAAGGGTGAAACTGAGACTGGGGTTTTATTGAATGAGTATGATCAGAAAGGGCGGGGTGATTAAAAAGATGGACAGTGGATGCTCTGTGGTTACCTAAATGGGGAGGAAATTTAAAAAAAAAAGGAGGGGGATATTTGTTTACGTAGAGCTGACTCACTTTGCTTTACAGTGGAAACTAACACAACATTGCAAAGCAACTATACTCCAATAAAAATTAAAAAAAAAAAAAAAGATGGACTGTGGAAGCCAAATTAGATCAACAAAGAAGTGAAGACTTCAGAGGGATTATTGATCAGGGTGGTGGGATCATTAGCTTCAAGGGCCCAGGAAGGTTGAAGAGTTTTCAGAATTAGGTTTTCAGAAGGAATGAGCAGGAGAGGTAAGGAGTGGAGGTTGGAATGATGCCTGGGTGGCAGAGGGAGTCGAGGACAACCTCCATGGAGACATGAAGTGGGGCATCACCTGTGTGAATGTGGAGATTAGCGCTGGGTGTGGGGGCAAAGACAGTGAGTCAGACCCTAAAATCTTCTGGAGAGTGTGGGGGCAGTGAGTGGTGGGGGGTGGCTTGTGTAGCCCCTGGGACTGGAGCCCTCCACCTGCTATGTACCTGAGCATCTCTGTGCACACAAGGGTTTTGTATTTGCATATAATCAGTCCAAGGACATTTTTTTTAGGTCTGCATATGCATAGATGCATTTTCAGATGTGAATTCTCTTAGATGGTAATGGTGATGGGAAAAGTATTGAGTTACCACTGAAGCACAGTCAGCACACCTGCTGTCTTATACATGATTCCCTCCTGAGTCTTGAGAAGGCTTCATTATGAGGACTTTGTGTCCTCCCTAGGTGAGTTCCAGGTCGGTTACCTGCCCTTGACATGGTCCTGCACACTCAGGAGGTTCTTAACTCTCCCAGCTGGTGTCAGGAGAGGGCGTCCCTGCCTGCCCAGACTGTCCCGACAGTCTGGCTAGTGTTGCCGAAACTTATCTGTGGAAGGTGGTTTGTATCATGGGGGAACCCCTGTTATCTGGACCCATTTTTTCTGCTTTTCCTTCTTGGACAAGGAGACAGTGTGTGCTGGGGGCAGCTCTTCATGGGCTCGCCACAGCCTGTGACACTTCTTGGTGGTGAGTTTCTTTTTCTTTCCCCATCAATATTTCTATAACAAGCAAGACAACCCATCCCAAATCTCAGGCTTACAGAGACCTTACGGCAGCAAGTGTCTGTTTTATTCCTTCACCTGTCTGCATTGCTGCATGGTTCTGCCCTGGCTGCAGGTTGCTCTGCTTCAGTTTTCTCATTTCTTTTTTGTTTAAATCTTAATTGATTTACAATGTTGTGTTAGTTTTGGGTGTACAGCAAAGTGAATCAGTTATACGTATATATCTACTCTTTTTAGATTCTTCCCGTGTAGGTCATTAACAGAATATTGAGTAGAGTTCTCCATGCTATACAGTAGGTCCTTCTTAGTTATCCATTTTATCTATAGTACCGTGTATTTGTTTACCGCAACCTCCCTGAACCAGACACTACTGAGGCTCTGCAGCCACTGCTGAATCAGGCTCCTGATGACTGGTGGTCCACAGCAGGTCGGGAGCTCAGCCCAGATCAGTGTGGGTGGGCGTTTTCTAAAGGTGTGGATGGAGGGCGGGAATAATTTGTGGCATTTTTTAGAGAGAGAAGGAGGGAGGGTGGAGACTTAGGCAGTTGTGAAAAGGTTGAAACCACTAGGCCTCATTAGCCCTATGTAAGGGCACATTACTCATGATGTTCATCCCGGTCGGTGTTTTCTGTCTCGTGTCTGACTTAATTTTCCTGTTCTCATTGTTCCTGAATTATGTTTTATGAAGTCGCCACATCTACCCTGAGTTTTCCACTCAGTCCCCTTGCCTCTCACCAGCGAGTGATGTTGAGCATCGTGTTTGGGTGCCAGCATCTAGGGAATGTGAGTGAATGACACTGTCTGCATCCACACGCAGCCATGTGGGCAGAGCTGGGGTGGCTGTGAGCCCTGGGGCGGGTGGGGGAGGGAGGGCTGGAGGATCAGGGGTCACTCCCTACTTGGGAGGAGCTGTTCTGAGCCCATACTTCCTCTTTGACAGCATCCATCAGGGCCCCTGAGTCTGAGAAGAGTGTTCCCTCTTCCTTGGTGTTTCTGGGTGTGCTGAAGCTGGCTTTAGTGATCTGGGTTATAGTGATCAGATCCTAAAAGGAGTAGGATTGCTACTGAAAAGGACCATATGTAGGAGGAAGTGGATGGACAGTCCCCCTGGCCTTGGAGCATCTGCTGCTGAACTGGGATGAAGTGCCGTCCCTTATCAAAGTTCTCATTAAGTGGTTGAGTTTCAAGAGTCATTGAGTTTTATGACTTCACAGATGAAGCTGAGTTGTTCCTGGCTAGTTCGGTGGCCTTTGCCTGGAGCTAGGTAATTGTAAGACAATTAACATTTATTTAAATAATGCTGACTCTGCATTTAGAGGCACCTTACCTGTGTTCATTTTATCACACAGGAACTATTGTTGGCCCCCGTTTCTCAGGTGAGGAATTTGAGAAACAGCTTGTTTAAATAACTTGCCCAGGTCCTGTGGCTTTTGTACTTGAAACCAGG
Organism: Aepyceros melampus; assembly: GCA_006408695.1. Taxonomy (NCBI): domain Eukaryota; kingdom Metazoa; phylum Chordata; class Mammalia; order Artiodactyla; family Bovidae; genus Aepyceros; species Aepyceros melampus. Next base: position 110,239 of record SJXQ01003117.1, on the reverse strand, counting down.
CGGCCTGCTCCAAAGGTTTTTGCTCTCCAGCTTTGCTATTGTCTTCCAGCTAAATGTGGGGAAATAACTGTCAGTGGGAGGCTTAGCTGGACAGGGGAGGGTAGCTTTTGGTATGGAATATAGATTATTTTTTCAGATATAATGGGATATAATAGACACAGTTCGTTGGCTGTTGGATGGTGGTCAAGGAGAATGAGAAATTAAAGGAGATTTCTTTACAAATCCCGGAATGACCCCCAGCTCTGTGAAGCTGTCCGCTGGTTGCTCCTCTCTGGTCAGTGTGAATGCACTTGCCTGGGCTTTGTGAGGCCAAAAAGGCCACATGCTAGCATCTGTGTTGGACATACCAGGACTTCCCCCTCTTTCCTGCTTCCTTACTGGCTCCACAAGGCAGTGGGGTGGTTGCTAAGGTCCCTCCCAGGGAGCCAAGCGGTGCCCATTCTCAGGGCCACGCTCTCCCCCAATGTCTTAGGGTCTTCTCTCCCTCCTGCTTCTCTCCATCTGCTCCCCTGCATAGCCCTTCCCCAAGGAGATGATATTTCTCTATGTTCCTGATCCGATTTCTGGGTTTGGCTTATTCCCACGTGTCTCCGAGGCCTTTGTGCAGCTTACGTTCAGGTTGGAGCCCCAGATGGGAGTCTTCCCCACATTTCTGACTGGCCTGGTACCTTGGGCAGGTTACGGACAATCCTGAATCTGAAGGTTTTGTTTTTTTTACTTGACCACGCCTCCCTCATCTCCCTCTTGGGGTTGTTGTTGTTGTTCAGTCACTAAGTGGCGTCCCACCCTTTGTGACCCCATGGGCTGCAGCATGCCAGGCTTCCCTGTCCTTTACCATCTCCTAGGGTTTACTCAAACTCTTGTCCCTTGAGTTGATGATGCCATCCTACCATCTCATCCTCTGTCTCCCTCTTTTCCTCCTGCCCTCAATCTTTCTCAGCATCAGGGTTTTTTCCCAATGAGTTGACTCTTTGTATTAGGTGGCCAGAGTATTGGGGCTTCAGCTTCAGCATCAGTCCTTCCAATGAATATTCAGGGTTGATTTTCTTTAGGATTGGCTGGTTTGATCTCCTTGCTGTCCAGGGGACTCTCAAGAGTCTTCTCCAGCACCTGCAGTTCAAAAGGATCAATTCTTTGGTGCTCAGCCTTCTTTATGATCCAACTCTTAATCCATATATGACTACTGGAAAAGCCATAGCTTTGATTATATGGACTTTTGTTGGCAAAGTGATGTCTGATTTTTACTATGCTGTCTAGGTTTGTTGTAGCTTTTCTTCCAAGGAGCAAGCACAGGGTTGTGGTTAGGGTCAAATATAGTAAATCCATGAAAGTGTCTTTTAAAGAGTAAATATACAGTATTATTAGTAGTTCCAACCTTCCCAGTTGGCCTTCACTCCCTGCTTTGAGGCCCGGCCTGGACTTTGGTCCCAGCGTCATTTCCGTTACTTGATTGTGTCCCTGTTTCTGGAGGCCCCTGCACCTTACTCTGTTCAAATTTCCTAGCACTTGGCACAGGCCTAGTTTGCAGGGGGAGGGGCCCAGTCGTATTTGAAGTAGCAGGTGAAGAGCATCTTTCTAAAGGAAGTTTATGGTCTTTTTTTTTTATTTTCTTGAACTGTCCTCTTATTATAATACCTATGCACCTTGAAGTTAAAAAGCAGACTGTCCTGGTGGTCCAGTGGCTAAGAGTCTGCTCTCCCAGTCCAGGGGACCTGGATTCACTCCCTGGTCAGGGAACTAGATGCTACATTCCACAGCTGAGGGTCCTGTGTGCCCCAACTAAGACCTGGTGCAGCCAAATAGATTTTAAAAATTATTAAAAAAAAAAAAAAAGGCAGCTCTGTGATCCTGTCTGTGTGCCCTGCTACTGGGCACTAACTCCCCATGCCTGAGGCCACCTTCTCCAAAATCTGTGCTTTCTAAATAGTCATCTCATGAGTCTTGTGTTTTATAAAAAGAATAAGACAGCTAAGGGAATCAATCGTTCTAAGTTTTGAAGACTAGAGATTAAAAAAAAAGTGTGGTGTTAATTATCTTGTTCATTTGACAAATACATGTTGAGTACCTGTCGAGCACCCTGCTCTGTTCCTGGGTCTGGGAATACAGTGGTAACCAAATCCCAGGCGGATGGCATTCCTGCCTGCCTGAGGCTTCCATTCTAGTGGAGTGGAATAAGGGAAGAAAGGAATGGAGAGTCTTAACT
>SJXQ01003117.1:95072-107612 GCA_006408695.1 Aepyceros melampus | reverse complement strand
GCTGTGCTCAGGTCACTGACCCTGGCGTGTTTCTGAGGGACCAGGGGAACCCAGGGAAGATGGACTCTTGCTGGCCCACAACCTCTGTGCATCTCGTGGCTTCGGTCCACTCACAGCTAGCTGCCCAGCAGACTCCATGCCGGAGAAGGCGGGTGACCCGTGGCCCACAGGGACCCCTGAGGTTTCCCTGCAGAGGCTGAGCATGGCCTTAGCTCTGAAGGATGGGAAGGAATGAGCTGGACGAAGATCGGGGGTGGGGAACACATGTGGGAAGCTCGGGAGATGGAAAGAAGCCGTGGTGGCCAGAGTGCAGGGCAGCATGGAGAGTGTGGCGTCGAGGAGACTTGCCCTTGAGCAGAGGAAAGGCTATGGAGTAGTGGTAAAGGGTTTGGATTTTATTTTCAGTGCCACTGATTTGGTTTATTCCGTTATCCTGTTGACTGCAGCGTGGAGAGGGGACCGTGGAGGGGAAGCAGGGAGGCGGGGACCCCCTGGGTAGGGATGGGGGCGCAGTGCCCGGCAGGGTGGTGGAGGACCCAACACCCTGGAGGCGGGCTGGGAACCAGGATGGGGACTGGGTTTCCGCTCGAGCAGCTGCGGGAAGAGCAGAAGGTGAGGGGAGAAGCCTCCGGACTCCCTGGAGCCAGCAGCGGACCCTGAGAGCTGATGTTGCAGAGTGGGAGGGACCTCCGCAGAGGGGTGACGTTTCCCTCGTGATAACCCAAGGGTCAGGCCTCCTCTTTCGTGTCGGCATGAGATCTGATGGCTTACACGTTGTGGTTACTGCCCTGTTATTGTGTATGAGAGGCTGTTTGTCTCATTTAGTGCATTCAGGAAAATGTTGAGCTAAATGTTTGTGTTCCCTGCTGAGACTACCTGGGGTTCTGTGAGGTGGGTGGTGTCTCTAATGAAGGAGACAGATCATTCTGTCAGAAATGAGCTCAGGGTTGCGCCAGGAAATGGAGCGCAGTGTGACACAGTTGCAGAGGGGTGACGTTTCCCTCGTGATAACCCAAGGGTCAGGCCTCCTCTTTCGTGTCGGCATGAGATCTGATGGCTTACACGTTGTGGTTACTGCCCTGTTATTGTGTATGAGAGGCTGTTTGTCTCATTTAGTGCATTCAGGAAAATGTTGAGCTAAATGTTTGTGTTCCCTGCTGAGACTACCTGGGGTTCTGTGAGGTGGGTGGTGTCTCTAATGAAGGAGACAGATCATTCTGTCAGAAATGAGCTCAGGGTTGCGCCAGGAAATGGAGCGCAGTGTGACACAGTCTGTGACCAGGAGGAAGAGGGTGGTCGGCTGCAGAGAGGAGGCCCTGACCTGGCCTGGGGGCTGGGGAGGTTTCAGAGGCCCTCTGAGCAGTTGGTGTTAGAGTAAACGTTTAATGAAGCCCTTGGAACTGGCACACTCGAGGAAGGCACTGGAGAACTCCACAGCAAGGCTGTGTCACTCATGAGACGGTAATGCTCGTGTGGATTAAGGATCCTGGTGTCGTTACTTGCTGTCACGCAGGTAAACTTGTTAGTTACCAGGAACTTGCACTGCTCTGTGCTCCCTGTGATTTTAGGACAAGAAAGGGAATGCGAACTTGGCTGTTCCTGTGATCTTTCCAACATCTTAGGTACATTGTTTCAAAGAACCAGTGCAGATTTTTCCATGAAAGGCGCTACGTAGTCATCAGAGGAAAACAGCTCTTTAGATTCATCAGTGTGATTGTTAACTTTATAGAATGCAGACATGACAGTGGGTGTGTTCTCACGTATTCACAGACGTAGGACCCCGAAGCTGATACGACTCTGTTATAGATTGAATAGCAACATTTTTCCCCCCCTTGAGTAATCTTCTTGAATTTTAAGAATGCCCAAATAGCTAACACCTTGTCAGGACACTGCTGGAAAGGCACAAACAACCTTGTTTCCTGAGGAACCTGTGCAGAGGTGTGTTGACAGTGGGTGACTTTTCTGACCTGAGCCGAAAGGGACGCTGGCTGTATTGTTGGCTTGGCCCTTGCAGGGGCCAGGGTGGCGGGGACATATTCCTGGGCTGAATTCCCTGCACGTCCAGTTGATCTACCTGCAGCCCTAGTTTATCAACACTAAACACATGGGAGACACATGGCTGGAATGATGCTAGGAACACAGGACCCCTGTGTCCATGCAGGGGATGGACGGGTCCAGTAGAAGCTGGAGGGATGCGGTGACCAGTGGCCCAGGTGGGTGTGGGCAGGTTGGGAGGGCCTGATGTGGGAGCTGGCACAAACAACCTTGTTTCCTGAGGAACCTGTGCAGAGGTGTGTTGACAGTGGGTGACTTTTCTGACCTGAGCCGAAAGGGACGCTGGCTGTATTGTTGGCTTGGCCCTTGCAGGGGCCAGGGTGGCGGGGACATATTCCTGGGCTGAATTCCCTGCACGTCCAGTTGATCTACCTGCAGCCCTAGTTTATCAACACTAAACACATGGGAGACACATGGCTGGAATGATGCTAGGAACACAGGACCCCTGTGTCCATGCAGGGGATGGACGGGTCCAGTAGAAGCTGGAGGGATGCGGTGACCAGTGGCCCAGGTGGGTGTGGGCAGGTTGGGAGGGCCTGATGTGGGAGCTGGAGGGAGGGAGGAGAGACTGGGCCGTGGGGCGCTCCTGGCAGAGTTAGACTCCTCCTGAGTGTGCTAAGTCACTCAGTTGTGTCTGACTTTGCCACCCCATGGACTGTAGCCTGCCAGGCTCCTCTGCCCATGGCATTCTCCAGGCAAGAATGCTGGAATGGGTTGCCATTTCCTACTCTAGGGGATCTTCCTGACCCAAGGGTTGACCTGAGTCTCTTAATGTCTCCCTCACTGGCGGGTGGGTTCTTTACCTCCAACACCACCCGGGAGCTTCCATCCTTTATGGTCTGGGTCTAAACCATCTCACCTTTTATTTCCCCACCCCAGCTGGAAATCATCTTGTCCCTCCCAGGACCCTCACTAACCCCTGGCCTTCCAGCTGCTATATAGCGGTTGTGACCTTGGCTGTGACCTTGAGGTCTGGGGGTGTGGGAGGGGATGTGCGTGCCCCAGGTCACCTCAGAGCTCCCCTTAGGTGGAGAAAGAAGTGGATGGAAATGTACTTTACTGCACGTTGTTTTGTCTTATAAGGAGACATGACTGGTTTTTGCATTCCTTTGTTTCTGAAAAGATTGTTCGCGAATGCTGTGATCATGTAAGTTTATGGTTGTAAATGGGAACTTTTTCTTTTCAGACAATGTGGATGCCAGCGATCTTAAGCAGTTTTTTGAGACCAACTATTCTCAGATATATTTCATCTTCTATGAAAATTTTATAACANAAGTCACTCAGTTGTGTCTGACTTTGCCACCCCATGGACTGTAGCCTGCCAGGCTCCTCTGCCCATGGCATTCTCCAGGCAAGAATGCTGGAATGGGTTGCCATTTCCTACTCTAGGGGATCTTCCTGACCCAAGGGTTGACCTGAGTCTCTTAATGTCTCCCTCACTGGCGGGTGGGTTCTTTACCTCCAACACCACCCGGGAGCTTCCATCCTTTATGGTCTGGGTCTAAACCATCTCACCTTTTATTTCCCCACCCCAGCTGGAAATCATCTTGTCCCTCCCAGGACCCTCACTAACCCCTGGCCTTCCAGCTGCTATATAGCGGTTGTGACCTTGGCTGTGACCTTGAGGTCTGGGGGTGTGGGAGGGGATGTGCGTGCCCCAGGTCACCTCAGAGCTCCCCTTAGGTGGAGAAAGAAGTGGATGGAAATGTACTTTACTGCACGTTGTTTTGTCTTATAAGGAGACATGACTGGTTTTTGCATTCCTTTGTTTCTGAAAAGATTGTTCGCGAATGCTGATGATCATGTAAGTTTATGGTTGTAAATGGGAACTTTTTCTTTTCAGACAATGTGGATGCCAGCGATCTTAAGCAGTTTTTTGAGACCAACTATTCTCAGATATATTTCATCTTCTATGAAAATTTTATAACACTGGAAAATAGTTTGAAATTAAAAGGTAAGAATTTCTACAATTTTTTTTTGATATACAAAGTTCTGTTGTTTTTTTTTTAATAAAAATACAGGAAGTTCTTGGAGGTTGTGTGTGTCACGTGCTACAAGTTACATGCCTTTAAGCTTCCTCTCTTTCCAAACACTTAGCAGAGCTGTGAACTCACAGTGGTTGCGTCTTTGCCTTGAACTTTCTCTCGAACAGGCGTTAACTGAATAACAGACAGCCAAGGGGAAAATAGAAAGACAAGAGAACCACAGAAGGGTACTTCCCTCGTTGCCCCAGTGGCTAAGACTCTGCACTCCAAATGCTGGGGGCCTGGAAATGATCCCTGCTCAGGAAGTGACTTAGCAGCAGCAGGGAACTAGAACGCACATGCTGCAACTAAGAGTTTGCATATTGCAACTAAGGAGCCTGCGTGCTGCAACTAAGACTCTGCACATACACACAAGTATATATCTATGAAAACAAAAGGAAAACCACAGAAAGTGTGAGTTCCATTCCAGAGGTTGGGGGGGCTGTGCGGTGGGCTGAGACAGGGTCACATGGAAAGAAGAGGCCTTAGAGAGGAGCATGGAGGCCGCACAGCTGCCACTTAGGCCCTTCAGGGGATACTGCTTCAGCCTCTGTTACATCAGGGCACACGTGGACCTGGGCCCAGAATGCTAGCACCTGTTCTTTTTAAATGAGTTTCTTAGCTTTTCCTCCTCGTGATTTATAAATTGGTACACATCTTGAACTTAAATTCTTTTCTGCCAAATTGGTAGATATCTCAAATATGGAATGATGTGATTTTTATCTTGCCTCCTAGCTCTGTTCCCCTTCATAGTAGTGTGATAATATATTCAATTAAAATAGCAAGAAAAAAAAACCTGGTATCTAAGAAAACAACATTATAATCTACAAACGTCATTTTTTAAAAGGTCCTTCCTCCGTCCCTGTTCTCCCTTTCCTCCCTCTATCCTTTAGGAAAATTTGGTGGTTCAAGACCATCAGTCAGTTTGTGCTGCTTAACAAATTGCACAACAAACCATCCCAACACTGAGTGCCTTCAAACAACCACTAGTCATTTAGTTTGTGATTTTTCTGAATCCGTTGGGCAGTTCCTCTGGTTTGGGCTGGCTCCTGCCTCTGACTGGCTAGTGGCGAGTGGCCTCATTCACACATGTCCTGATTGTCAAGCTGCTGCCCAGGGCGCCTTATGCTCCTTCACGTGGGCCCTCTTGCCCAGCTGGCAGGGTTCCTCGGGCTCCTGCACTCGTGGCCTCAGGGCTCCATGACCTGCTGGCGAGTACGGCTTTTTGAGCTCACCTCACATCTGCTGTCGTCCCCGTGGTTGGAGCAGGTCACGTGGCCTCTCAGATTCTGGGGCTGGAGAGAAATAGACCCTTCTTGATGAGGAGACGATCTGCCACTCTGTTGCCTTCTATCTCCTGCAGAGTCATGACGAAGGACCGATGAAAAGACGCAGAGGCTTTACAGTTTCTTGCTTTTAGTACAGTCTGTGTATTGACTGGAGCCCAGGGAGGAAGTTACCAAAACAAAAGAAGAGAGGAAAATGGTTGCTAGGAATAATAAAATCATCTTGTGATCCCTTCAGCCCTCCAGTTATTCAGCCAAAACCTGCATTGTTGGTTCTGCCTTCTAAACGTATCCAGAATCCCTGGCTTCTCCTCCTGGCTTCCTTCCATCGTCCTCACCTGGGTTACCAATGCCACCTCAGAACTGGCCCCCCTGCCACACCATCCACCCTACCCCACCCCACCCCCGCCAAAATCTCTGGGAAAGACCAGCGGAGGGTCGCTTTACAGCATCTGTCAGTCATGAGCTCCACACTGCAGACCCTCCAGTGGCCTCCTGGTCCCCTCACGCCCTGCCTGCCCGCCCGCCTCACCCCCATGACTCTCCCCGTCCTCCAGACACAGGGCCTCCTCGCTGTATCCTCCCCATGCAGACCCGCTCCCCCACGGGGACCCTGCGCTGTCCACTCCCTCTGCCTGAATCGCAGCCACCTCCCATTTCCATACTCTGGGTCTTCCTGTGGCTGCTCCCTCACCTCTTTGAGGTCTTTGCTCAGGTATCCCCTTATCAGCAGGGTGTCCCCGACTTCCCTAGTCAACCCCAAACTGCCCTTTTGGGCATTCCCATCTGCTTCTTGGTTTCCTCACTCATTTCTGGAGAGCCTTCTGCTGCCGGAATGTAAGCCTCCCCAGGGCAGGGGTTCACACCTGGGAACTCAAGTGCCCTCAGGTCCCAGAAGAATCCCTGACATGGAGGCCATCCTCAGAGTTTGTTGAGTGAATGAGTGACAGCCACTTCACAGAGCTGTGGGGGTTCAGATCTAGGGTCAGCAACGTAATTTTAACCTAATTTTTAATATCTTAAAATTGGCACATTGTCATAATAGTGAATTCTTTTTTTTATCTATTCAGGGAATAATAAGTCACAAAGGGAGGAGCTGGACTCCATTCTCTTTCTTTTTGAAGTAAGTTTCTATTAATTCATTTAGCTTTTAAGATTCTCATCAAAAACATGGTATTTTAGATCTTTAATGTTACTTGAAGACAAGTAAAAATGATGGGACTGTGTATCCTTTTACAAACAAGTTGCTAAGAATGTTCTTGTGATTTTTTTTTTCCTTTGTGGGAGAATTTTTCCTGTGTGGGGATCTAGATGGGAAGTTATTAGATGGGGATGTTTGTCCATTTTAAATGTTGACGTTGCCAAATTGCTCTTCAAAAAGATCGTATAAATCTATATGTAAACTTCCATGTAAGTCTTATGTAAATTTCCCCAACCAACTCTGGAGATAACTTTTTTCTTTTTAATATATGCGAATTGACATGTAAAGACTCACTTTTTAACACATTTCCCTGACTGCTTTTGAGGTTGCCACCTATGTGTCTCTGTGTTCACGAGTGTTGATCGTATGTTCTCTCCAAAGGTGGAACAATGGCTGTGGCTTTTGATCTATTAAGAGTAAGGTCTTTCTTGTCTAGATGTATTAGACAAGTGATCAGATTACTGATGCCTTGAGAACTACACTGCAACCAGATTATAGGTTCTGAACGTTAATTGTTGGTTATCTAGACATGATTCATGCTTTGAAAAGAGGTGTGCTGAGCTTGGTGGGAGTCCAGCTTCGTGACTGTTGAGGAAAGTTGTATATGTGTTTGCTGCAGAGCTGGCTGAAGGGGCCCGGGCTGGCTGAAAGCCGAGAGGGAAGGCTGTCCGGGTTCGTGGAATAAAACCGATGCAGAAACCTCCAGCCTGGTATGGGTTCCCGGCTGGCAATCCGTCACTGGTCACCCGTCACCTCCAAGGGCCATGCTCCTTCCTCAGAGTCCCAGACATTGATTCAGGGCATGTTTTGTGGTGGTTGGCTGTGTTTCCTGTGGTTACCCGGCTGTGAATGAAGCTGGCGCAGAGGAGCTGTTTTTAACAGGAGCTTAATTATGTCCATCATTTAAACAGGTTTCTACTGACCATTGCTGGTTGAATTCTACTGTTAATTTACATTATTTATGTAGAAGATTAATGCATTTGCTAAAGAACCTACCACACAGAGGTAAAGCCTGAGGATAAAGCTCACAGGCTTGCCATACCCAGCATCGCCACCTCCCCCTGCACCCTCACCTTGCCACTAAGTTTAAGGTCCAGAAGCTACAGTGTACCTCCTGCCTGACTCCATCCCTGCTCTGGTTTGATCTCCTTGCAGATTACTTTATGATTATTCAGATTTTGTTTAAAAAATTTCTGATTTGGTTAATTGCTTATTTTTCTAAGAATTCAAAAAACTTGGTCTTATCCCCAGTTTTAAAACTTATGGCCCAGTCCTTCATTTAAGGTTCGTAATCCCTTCAGTTTTATCTGCTTTGAATTAATCTTCATTATCTCCAAACTGTTACTTATTATTAGGGGAAGTAGTGTTAAGGTTGGTGCAAAAGTAATTGCGGATTTGAACCCAGAGTTTTAAATCATTATAACTAGGTTCAAACACATCCTTATTAATCAAAATAGGAACCATTACAGTCAACACGTTTTTGCCAACAAGCGGTAAGTTTGTTTATTCCTGTAGCATAAAAATCTGTGCTTCAGGATTCAGCAAACTCTTGGAAAGCATTTTCTGCATCCTGCTAGTTATGAAGTATTTTCCCTGCAAAAAATTGTTGAGATGCTTGAAGAAGTGGTGGTCAGTTGGTGGGAGGTCAGGTGAATATGGCAAAACTTCGTAGCCCAATTCGTTCAACTTCTGAAGCGTTGGTTGTGTGATGTGCGGTCAGGCGTTGTCGTGGAGAAGAATTGGGCCTTTTCTGTGGACCGTTGCCCACTACAGGCCTTGTGGTTTTCAGTACATCTCATCGATTTGCTGAGCATACTTCTCAGATATAATGGTTTTGCCGGGATTCAGAAAGCTATAGTGGATCAGACCACCCAACAGTGACCGTGACCCCTTTTTTGGTGCAAGTTTGGTTTGGGGAGCTTTGGAGCTTCTTTTCCATCCAGCTGCTGAGCTGGTCATCAGTTGTTGTATAAAATTCACTGTCACAATCTGATTGAGAAATTGTTCATTGTTGTTGCACAGAATAAGCGATGACGACACTTCAAAATGACAGTTTTTTTTGATTTGTGGTCAGCTCATGAGGCACCCATTTATTGAGCTTTTTCACCTTTTCAGTTTGCTTCAGATACCAAGTGACCATAGAACAGTCGATGTTGAGTTCCTGGGCAACTTCTCGTATAGTTGTACCAGGATCAGCTTCCATGGTGGTTCTCAGTTGGTCCTTGTCAACTTCCAGTGGCTGGCCCCTACGTTCTTCATCTTCAAGGCTCTTGTCTTCTTTGCAAAACTTCTTGAATCAGCACTGTCCTGTGCATCCATTAGCAGTTCCTGGGCCAGTTACGTTGTTGATGTTGCCAGTTGTCTCCATAGCTTTATAACCAATTTTGAACTCACTGCACAGTATCCTGGAATTTGCCTAGAGATCAAACCCACGATCCCTGCATTGAAAGCTCGGAGTCTTAGCCAGTGGACCACCAGAGAAGTCCCTCTGTGTGTTTTTGCTTTTCTTTTTTCTTTTCATGTTTTAACTTCTTTTGGTTTGGTATTCCTATGTGGCTGGTTGTATGTGATTGTCTCTTGATCCTTGTTCATTATTAGACATCTTTTACTTTCTGAAACAGTTAACATGGAAGATTTGACGCTGTATCTGATCATTCTCCTATCTGAAGTCTGTCTTTGGTTGTCAAAAGCTATTGGTTATTTCTTCAATCTCTCATAGTAGCTTCTTCTCTTGTACGTTTTGTGATACCACTTTGAGATCAGAATTCATGGGATGCATATTTTTTTTTTCCTCAAAGGGTTTGTTTTTGCTTTTGTTTGGGGTCTGAGAGTGTGCTTGTTTGGGGTCCTGGTTCCTTGCTGGCATCCCAGGCTCAGTTTATCACACCCTTGTTGGGGTGGGCATGAGATCTAGAACGTGAAGATGTCTATGGTCCTCCTTGGATTTGGCATTTGCTTCCTTCCTGCTTCCTCTCTGGCTGTGTTTTAAGTCCTTGCTGGTTTCCCTGTGTCCCTGAAGCATGGAAATGACAACTAACTTTTGCTGTCCCTGCCCCACAACAGGAAAGCCCATCAGAGCCTGTAGCCTTCAGGGCGGGAGGCTGGTTTCAACACCTTCCCCTTGTGCTCAGAAAGTTTAGATTAAGGAGGGTATTACTCCCCATACATTGCCATCTGCAGGGGGTTCGTTGCTCATGTAAGAGAACAAATATATCTTATTCACAGCTTCATAAAACCTTCGTCTGGCACCATAAACACGAGTGAAAAGTGAACCTGTGCCGCTTCTGTTTTTGTTTATGTTGTCTCTGTCTCCAGCCTCAGAAGGTGGGTTATAATTTTCATGGTTTGTTTTGAGGGTTGTGTAACTTTGTCGCCACCATCTACAAGTTAATGCCACTTAAAAAGAGGTGGTTTATGAGGATTTGGAGGTAAATACTTATCAAGGTGTAAATAATTGGGAAAGGCTTCCTTCAGAAGAAGTGGAATTATTAAGACATGTTAAATTGCAGAAGGGCTACTGTGTAAAGATGGTCAATAAATAAGAAATGGATTCGAAAAAAGCACGGAGGTGAGGGAGTTAAGAAGGCAATAAAGAGGAGCCTGTTAGGGGAGTTACTGCTTGCCCTGTAAGTCAGGGCTGTCTAGACGGGAACCTTTGAGGAAGGAAGCAGTCATTTTTTTTCAATGTAGTGAGCTACCAACCACATCACCCTGCTTGGATGAAGCAATGGTTATCAGTGCAGGCTGAGTCTCCTTTAGGTAGCCGGCGGACCATTCCATCTGCCTTTATGTTCAGTGGAGGACAGTACCCCTCTGAAGCTGATCTCAGCCACCCTTGCCCGTAGTTCTGTACCACTTGGAGTTTGTCTTGTTGCTGGTTCACAGTGATGTTTTTCACAACTAATTGAGGTTATGACTCCTTAGTTTTACTCTTCTTCTAAAAATATGTTTCATGCATTTCCCTGGTAGTTCAGTGTTTAGGAATCTGCCTGCCATGGCAGGGGACACAGGTTCAATTCCTGGTTTGAGAGGATCTCACATGTGGTGGAGTAACTAAGCCCATGGCCACGAATATTGAAACCTGAATGCCTAGAGCCAGTGCTCTGCAACAGCAGAAGTCACAGCAATGCAAAGCCCATGCACTGCAACCAGAGAGCAGCCCATGTGCAGCAACAAAGACCCAGTGCAGCAAAAAAAAAAACAAAACAAACATCTATCATCGCTGTGTGTTTCATACGAGCATGTGGAGTTGATGGTGTGGGGCCCCATGCCATGAGTCTCCGTGGCTGTCTCGACCAGAATGTAAATGCTTCACTTGGGCCATCCTTTCAGGAAATTGGAGGTAGATACTGTCTTTTCAGATTTTTATGGATGGAAGGATGGGGGCCTCGTTGTGTCAGGTGACTTGCCCAAGGTTGCATATCTGTCCAGTGGTAGATAGAGGCTGAACCTCTGGTCTCACTCTGGAACCCATTCCTAAACTCAGCACTGGGCTGCACACCACTTAGGAGTCTCAATGATTGAGCTGTGCTCCAAGGGCCGTGATACCAGCATACGCCTATTCTTGTGCAGGCCATTCATTCATTAGATGTGTTTGTCGCGTACCTACTATGTGTCAGGCGCCCTTCTGGGTGCTGGAGGTACAGCAGGGAGATGGACAGAACCCCTTGCCCTTATGGAGCACGTGTTACATTTCGTGGTAAACTGAAGAGTCCCTGGTGAGAACGGGTACGTCAGAGTGCCAGTAACCACCTTCTGAGTCAGAAAATTCTGAACGGCCCTTCTCAGAAGTGACGGTGGCCCCTGAGGTGGCTACGTACATAGGTCAAAGGAGGGTTGATGTGGGAATGTCAGGCACCTGGTGAATGGGTTTCAAGGTCAAATAACTGACTTGACTTTGAGATCCTTCTGGATTCAGCAGTTGAGAGGTTTTTAACCCTTCCTGGAATTTGTTTTAATCGGGTGTGGGAAGACTCCAGACCTGAAGATGATTGGCATGAAGGCAGAGGTTGTTACAGTGCGTGCAGTGTCAGAAGCAGGAGGTGTGGGATGTCAGGTGGGCCCTGAAGAGAAGCTCCAAGGCGACGTGAGCAGGAGAGAGAGGAATGGAGGTGGCTTCTGTGGGAAGGAAAGGGCTAGGCAAGGTCATGAGCAGGCAGAGCAGGTTTAGGGTCAGACAATTTCAATCCTCTGAGCAGGCTGTGGGCTATGAGGGTGGTCCTTGGCTGTCCAGGACCTGGTTCCCAGGTGATTTGGGCAGGAGATTGTGTCCCAGGCAGTGACAACCCAGAAACAGAGGTGGCCACGTGCGGATTTGGGCTTGGCTGGTTTGCATATCGAAGGCACGCTGGCAGGTACTATCCAGGAATCTGCTAACCCTGGGGAGGGTGGTCTCTGCCAGCCCAGCAGGGCCCCAGGCATCAGAGCATCAGAAATTGAGAAAACTGAGACGCCTCAGTTGTTAAAGAGATGTATTTCTAACTATCTGCCACACTATACATTATCCTTCCTTTAGTAGAGACACGGGGTGTTTGGATCGTTTGACAGCAAGGTGTTTCCCCAGCCTCCCACTCCCCAATTAAAATATGCATCTGCAAAAGAGGTTTCATATCAAACTTACATGTATTTTGGCCTCAGATGCTACTTATTCATCTGTTTTTCCAATATCACACAGTTAGCAATCACAGATCTACAGGACATTTGATTCCTGGATCCGTTAGTTTTGAATTCATCCAGGTTACCCCAGGAGACTAAATAAACCCTGTGTTTGTCCTCCTTAGAGACCAACTGGGGTCTTTACCTCCTGTGAAGTGTGGTCGGAGCTGGTCTCACATGGGATCCCTGGGTCTCCTGTGCAGGCTTCCGTCTGGCTTGGCTGTCGGGACCACTCTGTGAAAGTGCTGTCACCTGCCCTGGGCTTGTCACCTGCTACCGCCCCTCTCCGCCCCTCACTCCCCCCACCCCCCAGACCCTG
>SJXQ01003117.1:66620-95040 GCA_006408695.1 Aepyceros melampus | reverse complement strand
GCACTCCCGCCTGTCCCAGCTGGTTGTTCCTAGTTTTCCCTGAAGGCGGCCCTCTCTTAGCTTCCTAACCAGACAGGAAGTTGGGCTGGCCCTGCTGCTCTGAGATAGCATCCTTTGGGCCCCCCACAGTGCCTTGCACTTGTTAATATTTATTGTTGGATTAGAGCTTCTTAAATTCTCCATTTATCTCCCATGGGTTCATGTGGTATTTTTATGCTAAAAAAAGTATTTTCTTTCCTCACTTGAAACTCCCTGGACAAAAGAGATAGGAGAAAGCTAGCAGAAGGGCCAGCGAGGTTTGGATCCGGCTTTGGTATAGCGAGCTGTGTGGTCTTGACCGAGGCCCTGAGCCTTCCTTTGTCTTGGAGCCTGCACCTCTGTGGCAGGGGTGGGACCAACTGAGTTCTGGGGGCACCTCAATTCTACCAGCCGACGGTCACACAAAGGTAGCTCTGACCGAAGTCTCCAAACAAGACGTCTTCAAAATAAGAAGTTTGCAGAGAAGTCTTTTTTTAGCCTGAAATTTAGCTTCATGCTTCTATTTAGTTTTAATATTCAATCCGTTTACCTCTAGTTAGCCTTTGAGTCTCTAAACGTCCCCGTTGCTTTTTTCTCTGGAGCAACCCTGTTCACTAGAACTTTCTGGGTTGATGGGAGTTAGGCGACCACTGGGCCGCTTTGTGCTTGCAACGTGGCTAGTGTGACTGAGCAACGTAAATTTTAATTGCACGTAGTTTTATTAGAGGTAAATTTTAAAGTTAGGTGGCCACACACTGCTAGTGGCTGCCAGTCAGACTGTGAGGCTATGGCATGTTCCCGCAGAGCCTGGCCACCTCATCTGGGAGACTCGTTTCTTCTTCCTCAGGCACCTGGTCAAGTCCTCAGCCTGTGACCCTTCCCTGTCCTCGTGGGGAGGGGACTTCACCACAGGTTTAGAGTTTTGCTGGAAGGAGGCTTTGGCCGAAGGGAACACGCCCCTGCCTCTTGGTTGGGGAAGTGGCCTTCTGCAGATGCATAGTTGAAAGTCAGAAAACAATTTCATTCTCCTCTTTTTGTACTTATGTTAAGATGAAATGAGCATTCTAAATCAAGGGCTGTCAAACAAGGTCAGACTTCATCTCCCCCCTTCCGTCCATCCCCTCGATAAAGAAAACAGCTTCAGTGTCCTTCCTCCCAGGATGCTGCCCGCTGTCCTCCCCACCCCTCCGTTGGTGGGGGGTTCTGGTGGGAGAAGCCTGGACCTCAGAGCCAGCGTTGAGCCACCTGGAGAGCAGGGGTGACCCGAGGCTTCTTCAGGGGCCGACAGAAGCGCAGGGTGTTACTGGGGCCCGTAGGTTTTGTTTTTCCTTCGCTAACGAGGATGACTTTGATGTGGACATCAGCCTCCTCCCTGGCATCTGTGGGGGTGATGCTGGCTTGAAGGGGACCTGTCCTGGGCAGCCTTGCTGGGCACACTGGTGTCTGGGAGTTGCAATGACCAGCTGGGAGTCCAGGACTCTAGTGGCCTTTCTCTCTTTCCTTTAATGGAATTCAGTCTGGCTCTCTTGTTTTTCAGTGTTCCATGGGAGCTTATATCGATAGTGGGTTTAGCCTCAAACTCTTTTCCTCAGAATAGGGGGAAAGGACTTTCAGTAGCCTTCCAGATGATACTAAGTTGGCTGGACCAGTGCAGAGCCCCAGGCTGTGCGGGAGAAGAGGAACTGATGGGCTGGTTTTCGCTCTGTCCAGTTGCTTTCCCTGTGCTGTTTCAGTATTGACTATTTACTATACACATGCATTTATTTCTTTTCACACTTAAAGTCTCGTTCTACCTCAGATATTAATAATGAAGAAGACTTGCCTGAACTGAAACTAGAATCGTGGCTATAATAGGTTTTCGCTCTGTGCAGTTGCTTTCCCTGTGCTGTTTCAGTATTGACTATTTACCATACACATGCATTTATTTCTGTCTTTTCACACTTAAAGTCTCGTTCTACCTCAGATATTAATAATGAAGACGACTTGCCTGAACTGAAACTAGAATCATGGCTATAATAGGATTATAACCATTCTGACATGTGTGCCCCCTCCCCACCTCTCTCCCCTCCCCCACCATCCTTCTTTTGGTGGATCTGTGTATCCTTTATAACTCTTTGAAAATGAAGACCAGTTCGAAGCTCCTGCAGAGGTTCAGGGGAAGTGCTTGCGCTAAATCACGGCCAGGTCTGTGCATTCAGGGCAAGTGATCGGTAGGATTAAGTCATTGGCCTTTGTCTCTTCTGAGCAGAAAACACAGAGCAAGGCCACAGTTAACGAGTTTCCACAGTCCCTGGTCTCCTCCGATTTATTTGTCATTATTTATTCCAGGCCGTCCACCATACAGCAGTCCTCCTGGGCGGCTCCCCACCCCACACCGAGGGTCTCTCACACTGTTAGTGCTTTTTATTTCTTTTTCCTGTAAGGACCAGTTTCCTGCTATTGAGTGGAGAACGGACAAGAAGAAATAAAATGAACAGAAAAGAAGCAGATTCTTCTTAATTCCTTGAAATCTAAGTTCTTGTTGAGGATTTAAAATATTTGGATGCTTCTATGGATTTTGTTTGTTTGTTTGTTTGTTTGTTTTCTCTTAGAAGACTGGTTCCAACTTTGAGTGCAACTCCTGGGTCACTGCCATAATTCTAAATGACTGATTGCAGTTGAGAAAAGTCAGGATCCCCAGAGAACAGAGCCAATAGAAATTCCTGTCCACCCCGTAACCCATCCTGAGTTCTAGTTGGCCAGTGGAGTCAATGCCCCAGATTATCATGACCAGGGTACTGGGTCATTGTTATGACAGTGGTCTTTATTGTAACACCAGTTACAATGTTATGTGTATTCACTTATTTATTTATTTCAGACTTTAAACTTTTTATTTTGTATTGGGGTATAGCTGATCGACAGTGTTGTGGTAGTTTCAGGTAAATAGCAAAGGGACTCAACCATACACATACATGTGTCCGCTCTCCTCTAAACCCACTCCCAGCCAGGCTGGCATATAATAGTGAGTTGAGTTCTATGTGCTATACAGTAGGTCCTTGGAGGTCATCCACCTGAATATAACAGTGTGTGCATGACCTTCCCAGACTCTCCAACCATCCCTTCCCCTCAGCAACCATAAGGGTGTTATGTATATTTAAAGTAATCATAGAGACGTAGAATTGACCTGGTTTTCTTCATAGCGTTCATCATGCTTGCCATTTTTATTAACGTTGGGCCCTTGTTTGGGAGCAACTGCAGGTGGGGACATGCGTGTCACAACCATGTGTGATCTGCTCCCCAGCACCACCGAGACTTGCTCAAGCTGGGGTTACAGGGGAGGCTGGGGTCCAGCTGTGCCCTTTCTCCCGGGTCTCAGGTGTCGGCTGGGGTGATGAGTCAGCTCAGTGATCACTCCCTAGCACCGGGCCCTGCACGAGATGCTGGGGAGATAACGCGACCCGGGGCCTGGTCTTCTGTCTCTGGAACATGTATCTGCTTCTGATCATGAAACCTTTATGATCTCTGCAGACGGGAAGATGGAAGCAGGGTATAAACATCTAATCTCTTCTAGAATTCTAATTGTGGTTACAATTCAGCAATCTTTTTACATATTACTACTAATAATTTGAATTAGATGACAGTGTCTGAGTTGAAAGGAGCCATTTTCACTGGACATTTTAACTTCTAAATTTAATACCAAGACTACAGTTTTCCTTATGCCTTGTGACTTCTAGGTGAGAAACTTGGACTGACCCAACAGGATATACTAAATTACTCAGTTTACCTGGGAGGAAGGGGATACTGAAGCTGTTAGAGAAGCCTGCGGCTGTGTGAAATTACACTCCAGTGGCCCTCTGCCACAGCTGGGGTGCCTCGGCCCCTCTCCTGTGGCATGCACCGTGGCCCTGGGTAGCTGACACCTCCGGAGTGGGTCCATCAGAGGCAGCACCCACAGATGCTCCCAGGAACCCCGCAAGGGCAGAGGGTAGAGTCTGTGTCAGGACCACATGTAAGGACACCTCGCACTAAAACTCGAGCACGTTGTATTTACTGTTAGAACAGCAGGAGATACAGAAAGACCCTTTTCTCTCCTTTAAATTGATTGGAATTCATAGGTGAGCACAGTTTGGACAAGTTGGTTTCTTCATGTGTCAGTTTAGGAGATGGTTGTACGTGTGTTTGCTGTCCTACGACGGTCGGTTTTCTGTGGCGTGTTTTGCTTGGATGCAGGATGGTGGCTGCCACACTGACACCTAGCGTGTGAGATGCTCGCCATGCGGGACAGGTTGAAAAGCCTGCTGGCATCAGCTGCTCCTGCAGACCTGGTGTTCCCTGGGTGAACTTGGCAGAGGAGCTCGCCGTGAGCTGACTGCGGGTCTGCAACGCCTTTTGACTGTCCAGAAGCGGGTGTTTAAATGAGTTTAAATCCTTGTAGGTTCTGGGGGTACAGGAACCCCGTGCTAGCATCTCTGGGGGGAGTGGTTATTTCTCTGCCTGGAAACTCTCTGGATGTAAAAATTTTTTTTTCTTCTTGTTCTGTGAAAAATGGCACAGAAAAAACAAACAGCTGGTTGTGTTGGTATCAAACTTGAAGAGATCTGAAAAATGCAGTTTCTAGCCAGGAAATAGAAGCTTGAATTGAAGAAGAGGTGGCAGGTTTGGTTGTGACTGAGGTTTCCTGCGTCAGAACCTCGGGTGTAAAGAAGACTCCTCTTGGGGGTGTTCCAGCCAGTGGGTTACTCAGAGCAAAACCACATCTTGTGGGTCGAATTAAGTGCTACTATGCCACTTTCTGTATTTCTTGTTGTTCGTCTTTGTTTGGAAACCAGTTCTGAGTGACTTGGTCTTAGGTAGAGGAATTTAACTTATTTATATTTATTATTTTTGTGTGTGATAATTAGCATTAACTTTTTTTCATCTACTTTTGTTTTTTGGGGGAGAAGTTACTGACTCTTACTTTATGCTTTGGGATTTGGGAGATATACTTTGGATTTTCTATCATTTCTATCATTGTCTTTAAATTAAAAAATTGCTATTTGAACCTTTTCTCTTTTTATTATCCCTGGTGGCTCAGATGATAAGGAATCTGTCTGAGGTGCAGGAGGCCCAGGTTTATCCTTGGATCAGGAAGGTCCCCTGGAGGAGCGCCTGGCAACCCACTCCAGTGTTCTTACCTGGAGAATCCCATGGAGAGGAGCCTGGTGGATCACAGTCCATGGGGTTGCAAAGAGTCGGACACAACTGGGTGACTGATGTGACTGACAACTGACTGAGAATAAAGCAGTGTTTGGTGTTACTTTTACTTTACCCCCATATATCTTTTGTCCATCTTGCTTTTTAGCCATTTTAAGCAATTTATGTCCAGATTATTTTATTGTAATATTTTTAGCGTTTATTTCTCTTATGTTAATGGTTTTGAGGATTTGCTCTATTTTTATGCCCGTATTAATTCCAGTTCTATAAATACAGATTGTTGTTAATGGTGTTTATGCACCTGCACCCTTGTTTTTGGATTATTTAAAACTAATCTCTGTATTTGCTGGAATATGAATCATTTAGTATGTTGAGGAGGTGAGGTATGTGGCTGAAAAATTCCCAGCTCTAGAATACCTTTTTTTAAAAACAACAACAAAAACTTCAGACAAATATAGCTGGCTCTATGCTTTTCAAATAATCTCTTTTTCTCAATACTCTGAATTTTGTTTGCTTTGCAAAAGAGCTGTATTGTACTCTGTGTGTATGTGTGTGTGAGTGCTAAGTCAATTCAGTCATGTTTGACTCTTTGCAACCCCATAGACTGTAGCCTGCCAAGCTCCTCTGTCCAAGGGATTCTCCAGGCCAGAATACGGGAGTGGGTTGCCGAGCCCTCTCCCAGGGGATCTTCCTGATCCAGGGATCAAACCTGCATCCCTTACGTCTTCTGCATTGACGGCGGGTTCTTTACCACAGTGCCACCTACTCTAGTCTGTGTTGCATGCCAGATTCGCGTGCAAGACCCGGCTTGTTGTGGGACATCTGTCCTCCTGTATGCCTGTGTCCTGCTGTGAGTAGCTGACCATGCTGCCTTCTGGAGCTTAATGTTGCAGAAAGACCGAGGTCAACCTGAGTTTTGTTCCTTTGTGGATAATCCATTTGTCTTCTCAGATTTTCTGTAGGACTTTTAATTACACTTTGAATGTGCAGCTTTGAACATGCTACGTCTGGACCCTTATCTCTCTGTTCAGCTTGCTTAGTGCTAGGGAGGTCTCGGGATGCACGGGGTTACGTGGGCAGCTCTGTGGTGACTCTGGGTTCATGCTTTCTGGGTTTTCATCTCCATGCAGTATTTTCTGATTTCAAACATTACTTGTGCATCTCCTGTTTTTCTTTATGTAGATCTTAAAAAAGACTCAGTGTCCTCGTGGGTCTCTTAAGACTGTGACTGAAAATTGCTTTAAAAAGTACCCTGTTCTTTCAGCAAATCTATTTCGGAAGGAAGAATCCATTTCTTTTGAGGATGGTCCCTCCTTTGCTGCATATTCTTTGGAGATCCTGCTTCCTCAGGAGGGGGCTGCAACCCCTACGCCTCTTTACACGTTCATCTGTGCTTTAAGCAGTAATTCCTCTGAGTGTTTTGCTCGTAGATGGGATCCTTTACCCTTTCTGAGTTTTCATTGCTTAAAGAGATTTTCCCACATTTTTATATTGATTAATTTCTAAAATACAGGAAGGAGAAATCAGATCCCCTCCTCTTTTTTTTTTTAATGCATTCCCTATTTCCTTTAGATGTTTTTGCCTTTTATTTTAAGTGTTTGGCAATATTTTTTTCTTTTTCTCATTAGCCAAAAAAAGTATTGCCTTTTGAGTGATAATCTAATCAAGCATTAAGATTTACTATAAAACTGGTCAGGGGCTTCCCAGGCAGCCCTAGTGGTAAAGAACCCGACTGCCAATGCAGGAGATGTAAGAGAAACGGGTTCTATTCCTGGGCCAGGAAGATCTCCTGGAGGAGGGCACAGCAACCCGCTCCAGTATTCTTGCCTGGAGAATCCCATGGAAAGAGGAACCTGGCGGGCTACAGTCCATGGGGTCGCACAGAGTGGGACACGACTGAAGTGACTTAGCATGCATGCACACACATAATGTTGAGAAAGCCAGTTCTATCCTCTTTGTCAAACGCTGCTGTCAGGATTCTGAGTTTCTGCGATGTCTGAGTTTGAGCACCTACGTTAAACTTGGGCATTTTTTGGTATCTGTTTAATGTGCGTGCTAAGTTGCTCATAGGGGTCCCTAAGATGGCTCATAGGAGGCCTTCTCTCTAGGAACGCAGCAGCTGCTGGAGGAGCGGCTGGTGCCTGTCGTGTTGGAGAAGGATGGGGTGGAGGGGTGGTTGAGGTGAGCCCTTCTCAAGAGGTGATGTTTGAGTTGGGTCTTAAAGACTGAAAAGGCTGTAAGAAGACAGAGCTGTGTTTTCCTGGCTCAGTTAACAGCATGGCAAGTGACTAGCTAGAAGGGTACATGGATAAGAAGAAAAGCATGACTTTTTAAATTCAAAATGTAGTACCTTATTTTTAAGATTCTGTTGTTCCTAATTTTAGCTCCATTTCTCTTACATTTCAAAGTTCCAAATATTGACACCCAAAATTCGATGAGACTGTTTTGTCCGCACTGGGTGGTCATTTTTAGTGAGAGATGAGCGACCAGGCCCTGGGTGGTTGAAGAACACGGCACTGTCTCCATAGGTCACACTGGGACTGTCCAGGCCGTCTGGCTCCTGCCCACGGGGTCCTGTTGAGACCAAAGCACGTGTGGCATTCACAGGATATGTCCTATAAAGCCACCTGCCCTGTCTCATCCTAAGTGTTCTGAACTCAAAAGGCCAGGTGACTAAATAAGACTTCTGTTCCTCCACACTGAACTTTGTGATTTCTGGTCAGTGTTTTCTTCACCTTGCACCCTGGGCCTTGCGGCTGGTTTCAGGGAGAGCTGCTCCCATGTTCTGTTTGCGTGCACAGAGCAGGTTTAACTGGTCATTGCTAACCAGTTAACTGGTCCCGTTATTGCATCAGTGAGTATGTGATATTTCCTCCTCCTTCACTGACCTCCTTTTCTAAGTGGAATCAAAATCAGGTGTGAATCTACTGGGATACATTGCAATCATCCAGGAATGATTTGAAAGAAAAAAGAGAGTTTCCCATACAATTAAATGAAGATCAGCAGTTTTAAAGTAGATGATAGCATCTTGTATAAACTGCAGCTTCCATTTCACATTATTCCTAGTCATGCAGTAGGTTCTGAAGAAAAAAGGGCTATGGATAATCACTTAAAAGAATGACAGATTCCCCGAGGTGCCGATCAGTAGTAAGACCTAATTTCTATTTCGAGTGTGCTGTGTTGGATTACCATACAGATGCGGCTGAGCACCAAGCATTAACTACAGCCCCGTGCCTTTCAGAAAAGTAATATTTATTCACGCTGTGTGGCTTTCCTGCATTTTTTAAAATTTTACTCTCCAGTGAAACTGAAAACAAGATGTCAATAGCTTCTGTGGCATCCACAGTCGTGTAGCTTAGAATATTGGCTGCAGCAGCAATGCCATGTTGTATTGGCCTCCACAGAGGTAGGCTTCATCTGGGGCTTTCTGAGGGACAGGCTTAACATTTAGGCACAGGGAGTTGTGTGGGGCTTTGTTTTTATTGACCTTGTAGGCTTCAATGCATAAAAAATGACTCCTGCTATATTTGAGTGCAAAAAGCCTCTCTATGGGTGATTTCAGCTTTCAGTTGTGTAATATCATGTCTGTTTGGGAATATTCTTAGTAGCTCAGATATTTGGCATGGTATTTCTTATCCAAACGTTACTGAGTTGATTTTTGAGTATCTTTAAAGTCCATCTGAAACCTGGAAGTGGTGATGTTGTCAGGCCTGACCTCTGAACAAGTTGGAGGCTACTTGTGGCCCACCAACAGCATCCTAGCACTTCTCGCCCACTGTTTTGCTGTAGTCTCTGTCTTTCTGTATATTTTGATGTATGGCAGAAGCCAACACAATATTGAAGGCCATTATCCTCCAATTACAATTTAAAAACATAAAGGGGAAAAAATAAAGTTAACAGCAGCAACAAAAAAAGACATTTTTTTCTTTGTTGCCTACTAAGAAAGGAAACCTAAATCAAGAAGAGCGATCTATCTGTATTTTGAAAGGTTGAAAAGCACAATTCAGTACAGATGGTTTCCCGACGACAGAGAAGATCTGAGGAGCCCGTGGGCATGCCAGGCATTTGTTTTGTCTGAGATAAGCTCTACCCTGACTCTTGAGACTAATTTTCTCAGCATCTGCTGTACAAAATTTTTAGATTAAGTGGCAAGATGAGACCAGAAGAGAATCCTGGAGGGACTTCCCTGGTGGCCCAGTGGCTAAGACTCTGCATTTCCAGTGAAAGGAGCATGGGTTTGATCCCTGGTCAGGAATGTAGGTGGGATGCCAAATCCTCTTGGAGGAGAAAGCCTGACCCAAGAGGACACCCAGTTGCTGCTGTTCCCTCAGCTGGGGAGAGAGGACTAGATGGAAGGAGGAGACGATGCTGGGCTCCCCTCCCTGTGAGGCCTCAGGCAGCTGATGAGAAACAAAGCCAGCAGAAGTAGTAGGGTCATTTCTGTTAGGACTTCAGCCTCTCGATACGATGAGAATGTTCTGAGTAGTCACTAGAAGATGGCTGTAGCAGACAGACGCACAGCTCACGTCCCCTCCAGCCTGGCTGCAAGGCTGCTGTCCTCAGCTTCCAGCCACCAGCACACTCTTTCTATTACGTCCCCAGCCAGTGACCCACTGAGGCTGCAGTGCGGGGGCCTGGCCATCCTCAGGCACACTGGCTCCTCCAACAGGCCATCTGCTCCCGGGCTCCTGTGGGGCCATACACTCCGAGTGGAGGTCTGGGGCTCCTCTGTTTCCTCATTTCTCCTTCACAGAGGCTAATTCCCAGTAAACCACTGGCACTCCTAACTGCACACAGGGTCTGTTCCCCAGAGAACTCAGCCTCCAAGGACCATTATTCATTTGTTATCAAACATATTGAACCTAGCCTCTGTAGATGGAGTAGGAAGTGGCAGCCCACTCCAGTGTTCTTGCCTGGAGAATTCCATGGACAGAGGAACCTGGCAGGCTATGTATGGTCCATGGGGTCGCAAAAAGTCAGACATAACTGAGCACACGTGCACACATACTGCAGTACATTTTTCAGTAAAAGGAAGGTATGAGTTAAAGAATCACAAAAGGTAACAGCACTATTTATAATTGCCAGTGTATGGAAGCAACCGAAATATCCACTGACAGATGGTGGGTAAAGAAGGTGTATATATATATATATATATATATACACACACACACACACACACACCCTCCTGTCAAACACAGTGGAATACTACTCAGCCATAAAAAGAATGAAATAGTGCTATTTGCAGCAACATGGATGAACTTGGGGAACATTATGCTAAGTGAAATAAGTCAGACAAGGCACATCCTGTGTGACATCATTTATATGTGAAACCTAAAAAATGTAATAAGCTAGTGAATGAAAAAAGAAGCAGACTCATAGATATATTGAACAAATTAGTGGTTACCAGTGGGGAAAGGGAAGAGGGGAAGTTGCAATATGGGAGTTGGTGGAGGGGGCCAGGAAAGAGTTATTATAGGATTATATGAAATCCTGTGTGTGAAACTTTTGAAAATTGTGAGGTACTATAGAATTTAAAGAATCTTTCATTTAATAAAAATTAAATCAGAATCAAAAGAAGTAAAGTTTCTTTGTTATATCTACCATGGATGATGGGAGGAATAGGGTCATAACTACTATCCTAAAACTAGTTTTTAGCTCTTAGTTTTAAGAAATCCTTGCCACCAGTTTCATTTCCTTATTCCACGGTGTAAGGTCTCATCTTCTTTGTTCATCTTTCTTCACAATTCTGTTTCTTGTCTGGAGACAGGTGATGATTTTAATGAAAATGGGAAGTGGAAGGTGAAAAAGGGGAAAACCTAGAGAATCTGGCGTTTGACAGGTTATTTTTGTTTTATTTAAGCAATGGCTGTGATATAATTACAGTGATCCCTTCAGTTATTTTTTTCCCCTTTTCTTTCTTTTAGGGAGAATTAAAGTTGGGGTAGTAATCTCTTTAAAACATTCAGGGAAGGATGCTTGCTTAGGGCAAGTGAAAGAGACTGTTTCATAGGGGTCCAAGATAAAGTGAAATTTTATTACAAAGTTTTTTTTTTTTTTCTGAAATACATCTGTATAGAGATGCTGCATGCTTGCCTGCTCAGTCATGTCTGACTCTTTGCGACCCCATGGACTGTTGCCTGCCAGGCTCCTCTGTCCAAGGCATTTCCCAGGCAAGAATATTGGAGCAGGTTGCCATTTCCTTCTCCAGGGGATCTTTCCGACCCAGAGATCCAACCGACGTCACTTGCGTCTCCTGCATCACAAATGGATTCTTTGCCACTTGAGCTATCAGGGAAGCCCCCTATATAGAGATATTAGATCTATAGCGTGTACTATGGGCTGTCATGAAAATGTATAACTTCATTCATTTGTTGTTTATTTTCTCTTTGAATCTTATTAGTTTTCTTTTTTTTTTAATAGAAAATATTGCAGTTTCTACCTGAACGAATTTTCTTTCGATGGCATTACCAGAGTATAGGTAAGAACAATTACAAAACATTTTAATTAATGTATATTTCTTCTAGTAAAATCGCCAATAAGCGATTGTGGATTTGTAATTCTACATATGTATGTGTGTGTATATATATATATATATATATATATATATATATATGTAGCGTATTTTTTACACCTCTCTATACCTCTTGCCCCCCATAATGAAGACTTGGCACAGCCAAAAATAGATAAATATTAAAAAAAAAAAAAACTTTGGGCTTTAAAGGTGTAGGCTCAATCAGTGAATGTTTACACATGGCCAAAATTCGTGCAGGGATTTTATATATGAGTTGTTGAATCTAGTTTGTTCAACTAAATTTTTCATGTAGATAGTATAAAAACCAGGTACATAACTAAACTGCAAATCAGCTGATGACTTTTTAAGAGTATCCCTGTGTTGGTCATGCCCCCGGGCTACCCAGTGGCCTGACATTTGCCTGGGATGGGAACACACCCTCTGAGGCTCATCTCTCAGTTTCTATGGCTCGCTCCTTAGGAGTCTGAGTCTGACAAGCCTTCCTGGTTCCCCTAACCCCAGTCAGGCCACCCCAGAGCCCACTCTTCCCGAGGGATCAGGGGCCCCTGTGTACTTCACACCAGGACCCTCTCAGGGTGCATCGTGGCCAGGCTGAGCCAACTCTGGGGACCTGTGTGTGGCCTGCCTGCCAAGGGCTGGCTGGGCCTGATGCCATGCCAGCTCACGCAGTGCCCTCCCAGGGTCTTTCGCCCATCACCCCTCTGCTCTCTGGAAGCCCTCTTCTTGGGTTAAGGAACAGCCTTACAGTCTCCTCGACGCTGAAACTCAGCTTTTCTCTGTTCTCTGTCTCCCTCAGAGGATGGGGATGAGATCGTGGCCTTTTTTTCCGGCAAGTCCAAGTCCAGACCTCACCCCCCACCCCCTCTATGGAACCTCTGTCTCTTGACGATGCTACATTGTCTCTCCTTGTTGCTGGCGTGTCCTCTGATCTTTTGCGCACTTGCTTTCTTTTTAAATGGCTTCGCTCTCTCCCAGTCCTTTTCCTTCCTGCTAAGTCACCCATCAGCCCCTTGACCCCCTTACCCTCCGTGGCTTCCTGATTCTCTTCTGACCCTTGTCATGACACACTTCTCTATCTAACCACAACCTCCGTCCCGCTGATCTGTCATTCAGTCATTTCCAGGCTACCTGCTGGTGTTTGTTTTTTTTTTTTTACTTTTTTAAAGAAAAACTTTTTTTGGACTATCATTGACATACAACAAATTGTACATGCTTAATATATATTATTTAAGTTTAATCACAGGTGTGTACCTGTGCAGCCACAGATATCATCACAATGATGAACATAGCCATCACTCCCAAGAATTTCCTCCTGACCCCTCCCACCCTTCTCCAGCTCACCCGTTAGCCCCCTGATCTGCAAACACCAATCTACTTTTTGGCCCTATAGCTTAATTTTTTAGAGTCTTATGGGAATAGATTCATGCAGTATATTCCCGTTTTGTTTGGCTTCCTTCACTCAATATAATTATTTTGAGAGTCATCGTTGTTGGTGCAGATATTAATAGTTCATTCCTTTTAACTTCTGAGTTGTACTGTATTCCATTGCATGGAGATACCATAGTTATCATTTGATGATGGGCCTTTGGATTGTTTCTATTAATAGTATTTGGCTACAGATAAAGCTACTGTAAACATTTGCGTACAAGTCTTTGTATGGACACGTGCTTTCCAATCTTTGAGAATGAAATGGCTGCATCATATAAAGACATATGTTTAACAAAGTGTTTGTACCATTTTACATTCCTGCTAGCAGTGTGAGAGTTCCGGTTACACCACATTCTCATCAGCACTTCGTATGATCTGAGTTTTAATTTTAGTGGTAGTGGTATCTCATTGTGGTTATAATTTGCATTTCTCTAATGACTACATGATCTTTAGCGTCTTTTCATGTGCTATTTACCGCCTGTATGTCTTGGTGAAGTGTATGTATGAATCCGTTGCCAAATTGAGGGTGGTTTTTTCATCCTAATACTGAATTCTAAGAGCTCTTCACATATTTTGGTTATAAGTGTTTTAATCAAACATATGATTTGGAAATATTTTCTTCCCATCTCTGGTTTGTCTTTTCAGTCATGATAGTTTACTTCAGGGAGTAGATGTTATTAATTTTGATGAAGTCCAGGGTATCAATCTTACTTTTATTTTGCTTTTGGTGTCTTGTCTGATGAATCTTTGCCTAACCCAAGATCGCAAAAGATCTGTGTTTTCTCCTAGAGATTGTGTAGTTGTATGTTTCACATTTAGGCCCTTGATTCATTCTGAGAAGATGGTTAATGTCAGTTTCCTCCAGTGGACTGCTGCTCCCCTGTTCTTAGATGTTTCAGTGCCAGAAGGTCCTGTGCCTTTGCTCCACCAGCACTTTCAGCAGAGCTTGTACACCACCCTCTTGGCGTTTCTCCACGTTCTTATTGCTGCTCTGGTGTCATACTGCCATTGCTTATTCATTGGTTTGAGGCATGATGCACACACACAGGGAGGTGTTTTTTTTTTTTTTAATTAAAAATAAAAAATTTTATAATGTCAATGTTAGATTCAAAATGTCTTTGTTATCTTTTAAATATCTTTCTTGCTGGGAAGGTCCCATGATGGAGGAGCCTGGTAGGCTGCAGTCCACGGGGTCACTAGGAGTCGGACATGACTTCACTTTCACTTTTCGTTTTCATGCATAGGAGAAGAAAACGGCAACCCACTCTAGTATTCTTGCCTGGAGAATCCCAGGGACGGGAGAGCCAGGTGGGCTGCCGTCTATGGGGTTGCACAGAGTTGGACATGACTGAAGTGACTTAGCAGCAAAGACCTTTAAAGGATTGCCACTTCATTGGAAGAGATTTTGAAGCATTGAAAGTCTTGCAGTTGAAAATGAGATAAGCCAAGTAGATTTTTGAAAGCAGTGATTAATCTGCTTCCATTAAAGTCAGGAAAATAAAATTACAATACATTCTGTGTGATAAACATTTATGCTAATGTGAATTTTAATACTTTTTCATCTTTCAATATTGAGCTTTCTAATTTTTAAGTATTTTTCAACTACTTTAGTGTACATATTTGTTGTTTTTACACGTGAGTCAATCTAGTGGAAATCATTAGTGTTGAAAAGACACATGCAGTGATGGGGTTGGGGATAATTATAGTTTGAATGAGGAGTTTAAACATCCAAATAGAAATGATATGTAGACAGAAACTTTTTCAAGTTAGAATGAAATGGATTTTGTAATGGTAAAGTAAAAGTAGAAATATCTCTGTGAACTTAGGGTCTTTAAGAAATACCTAATGTGGGAACTTCCCTGGTAGTCGAGTGGCTGAGACTCTGAACTCCTACTGCAGGAGGCCCAGGTTCAGTCCCTGGTCAGGGAACTAGATTCCACAAGCTGCAACTAAGACTTCTACTGATTCAACTATAGTTCCTGCATGCCACAGCTAAGACCTGATACAGCCAAATAAATAAAAAACAAAGAAGTACCTAATGTGGCCAGGGAAGGATCTCAGATCCTCTTCCTCAGTTCTCATGTTGAAACCCTCTGATATGTGCCTGCACTGCACACATTTTTCTTTATAATATTCTTATTTAAAAAGTGTTCTGAGAGTTTCTGAATACAACAGGATGGATAGATCAAATATATATTAGTTTTCTTTTGGGCTATAACAAATTAACAGGATCATTTTAAAAAGCAGGGAACTATTGACAGACAACAAGCAGAGATTCCCTGTGTCTCTTTGTAAAGTCTGTCCTTTTCATATGTATTTACTCCTCCCTGTGCAGGGAAGGGAGAAGGCAATGGCACCCCACTCCAGTACTCTTGCCTGGAAAATCCCATGGATGGAGGAGCCTGGTAGGCTGCAGTCCATGGGGTTGCAAAGAGTCAGACATGACTGAGAGATGTCACTTTCAGTTTTCACTTTCATGCACTGGAGAAGGAAATGGCAACCCACTCCAGTGTTCTTGCCTGGAGAATCCCAGGGATGGTGGAGCCTGATGGGCTGCCGTCTATGGGGTCGCACAGAGTCGGACACGACTGAAGCGACTTAGCAGCAGCAGCAGCAGTGCAGGGAAGAGTGGATACAGGCAATTATGGGTAGGCTGGAAGTTTAAAATAAAAATGCTGGGCTCATTTCAAGATGGGGAAGGACTGACAATCCCCAGTGGTCACATACAATGACTAGAGAAAGTGTTTCCGAGGATATGTTGTAAGACGGTGGATTTTTCAGATGTCTTGGAAGAGAGCTGTCTGTGCAGACTTTATCCCCAGTCTCCTGGGAGGTGAGGTGTCTGCTGGACCTGTCAAGCATCACCAGGTCCCCCAAGGCATCATGAAGCAAAAACTAAACTGGGGCAGAATGGACTTTGTCCAAGAATGGATGAACAGGGAGGCGAGGGGTGAGGACCAGTTGGTGGGTGGATGTGGGAGAGCGAGTCCCGTGAGCATAGGCATTTGAGCCTCAGCTCTAAGGGCCCCACTCAGGCACTGCTGACTCTGGACCCCAAATCACTGGACATACTTTGGTGATAGGAGTAGAGGAAAGCAGGCACTTCCTCATTTAATCACAAACCATTGGTAATCTAGTG
This sequence comes from Aepyceros melampus, assembly GCA_006408695.1. NCBI lineage: Eukaryota > Metazoa > Chordata > Mammalia > Artiodactyla > Bovidae > Aepyceros > Aepyceros melampus. Next base: position 78,751 of record SJXQ01003117.1, on the reverse strand, counting down.
CTATAGCCTAGTCACAATAGTGGTGAGTTTCCTCTGAGCGCAGCGTTAGGTGTTACAGCAGTCAACAAAGTTCCTTCAGAAAACTAGTAATTTCCTTCTGGCTAATAAATTCCTAAAGTGCATGCATTTAGCTGATATTTGTGTATCTATCCACATAGATGGGGCTTCCCAGGTGGTGCTAGTGATGAAAAACCCACCTGCCAATGCAGGAGATGTAAGAGACACAGGTTCAATCCCTGGGTCGGGAAGATCTCCTGGAGGATGGCATGGCAACCGACTCTGGTATTCTTGCCTGGAGAATCTCGTGGACGGGGGAGCCTGGCGGGCTACAATCCATGGGGTTGCAAAGAGTCGGATACCACCAAAGTGACTTAGTGCACACACATGTCCACATAGATACAACTTGCAGCAGTTGTCAAAGCACTGACTCTGTTTCTTTGAACTACATTGGTGTTGGAAAGTGATATCCAGTTTTAAAATGTCGCACAAAACTCTCCATCAGGAAATCTAAATAATATTTTTTTCTCAAAATAAAAGGAAGAAAGACTTCCAGTATATTCTCATTTTAAAAGATTATATCCTTTTTGAGGTTGAGACCTCATTTAGGGGCCACATGTGATACTGAGGTGGAGCTGCCAAGCCGTCTCCATGCTGAAGGCATGGATACATCTAGAGGGTCACAGGTACACGTCTCCATCCTCCTGAGCCCCGTAGGCTGCGCTCCGTGGTTTTGCTCTTGGCTGAAGTAGTTCTGACCAAACTTTTGAGTCCCTCTCCTCGACAGTGACCCAAGGACTCTGCAAGGTGATTTATCGATGGACTGAAGCCATAAATGTGGTTGTCATTGCAAGCAGAGCGGCATGCTGTCCTGAATATTCGTAAAACGTTCTTGTAAAAATGTTTTGTGAGCGGTAGTTTTATATTATGTTTTCCTTTAGAGATTTAAAAAAGTCATTCATTTTGTGCCTGACAGAGACATTTTCGCATAATCAATCCACTGTGGGCATTTAGGTTACCTTACTATCAATCATTTTGACTCTTTTAAAAGAATTTGGAGAAGTTCATACTTAAAATGCTTTTATCCTGAAACATCTCTCCTTCTGTGACATTGCTTTGCTTCTGAAGGTCAGCCTTCTTCCTTTTATGTTTGAAAAATGGTATAAGCAATTTTTTCTTTCTAAAACTAAAAATAGATCTTTAAAAAATAGATCTTAAATAGGCATTCATATATTCCATTTCTAATTCATTGTTTTAAACTTTCAGGCTCAACTTTAAAGAAACTTCTACACACTGGAAATTCTATGAAGGTATTTATTTTAGATGCAAATGTAATGGCTTTTTTCATTACTTTTAAACTTATTCATACCATAAACTGACAGCATTAGGCCATTTAAAAAAATTCTTTAAAATACATTTAACTTATTTTTAGTTTTTTATTGAGAAATGATATGACAAATATTGTTGGAGTTTTTGTTCTTACGTCATAATTTACTGTGATAGACATTTTCAACCTTATCAGGAGAAAGTGGCTTGGGACTGGGAGTTTGGGATCCTGCGTTCTGATTTTGATTCTGCTATTCAGCTGAGATGCTGACTGCTTTAGCTTCATCACTGGAAAGAGAAGGGGTTGAACCAGGTCCTGACTAAGCCTCAGAGCTAATGTTTCTGATTCTGTACACCCCAGTAATCTTGTTAAAAACTATAGTTGTCTCTGAATCATTTTTTGCTATTTTTGAGAATGCTGTGGGGAAAAAGGGCAGCAGAACCTTACCCTTGAATGTTTATTATTCTTTTTTTTTTTTTCGCAGCAGCAGATTGATCTTATAATTTAGGTTAAAATTGGCTTATTTTAAATAACTGTGCCTTTTAAAATGACAGTATACTGTTTAATACCAGAATAATACTTATGACCCTGAAACACAAGTAGCAAGAGAAACCAGGATGTATATTTTATGGAAGATAATTCACTCATAGTTATTTAATTTATGTGTATGCCTTTAATAAGCTAATATATTTTGAGGTTTATATTAGCTTAAACAGCCCCTAACTACTCAAACTGTATAGGTTCATGCTCTCCTACTTGTTAAAAAAAAAAGAGATGAACTGTCATAGTTTCATGATTTTTCTGTATTTTCTCCTTTCTATTTTAATTAATGGTCTTATAGCTAAAACTTGCCAGGTTGTTATCTTCCATTTATTATTGACCTTATTTATATTTAATTATCTTAAAAGGTCAGTTGGTAAAGAATCCACCTGCAATGCAGGAGACCCTAGTTCCGATTCCTGGATCGGGAAGATCCCCTGGAGAAGGGATAGGTTACCCACTCCAATATTCTTGGGCTTCCCTTATGGCTTAGCTGGTAAAGAATCCACCTGCAATGTGGGAGACCTGGGTTCCATCCCTGGGTTGGGAAGATCCCCTGGAGAAGGGAATGGTTACCTACTCTGGTATTCTGGCCTGGAGAATTCCATGGACTGTATAGTCCACGGGGTTGCAAAGAGTCAGACATGACTGAGCAGCTTTGACTTCACTTCACTTTAAATACAGTTAACATAAAAAGTTGGAGACTTTATCAAAGTGTCTAGAAACCTTCCTCTTGTTAAATTTGATATAATTTGGTTAGATACACATAGAGCCCTGATTTTTTTTTTTTTTTTTGGTCTGGCGGTGAATCGTATTATGTATTCAGCAAAGTGACCACTTACCTGCTGGGCAGGTGTGAGCAGGGTGAGAGCAGGGCAGGGCAGTGCTGAGTCCAGGGCTTGTCTAGAGGGGCTCCCTGGAATCACAGTTGATGGGGTGACTGTCTTGGTGTATTTGACTTCTCTGGGGAGTCAACCAAGCTTTCCTTCCCTCCTCTCCCTCCATCTTCCCCCACATCCTACCCCTCTCCCTTTCTTTCTTCCTCCCTCTGTCCCTCCTCCCTCCCTTTCATTCCATCCATCCCCTCTCCCCCTTCCTTCCCTCCTCTCCTTCCCTTCCTCCTTTCTTTCCTCCTCTCCTTCCTTCCTTCCATCTCTCCTCCCCTCTTACTTTTCTGCAGACCCTGGGCCTGGTTTGAACCCTGGCTCTTTAGAAATTAGCACCATTTTGGTGTCACTGAAAAGGCACCAGGCAGCCCCTCAGTTGTGGCTTTCAGAGCTCACTACATCTTGCAGCTGCGTCTGATATTTTTTTTTCCATCTCTTTTGCTTATTTAATCTCTTTTATTGACATCACCTTTCCAGCCATTTAGGGATATAAAGATGGATTTACCTGTGCTTATGAATTCTAGGAATGGGATGAAGCTGAAAGTTTTAAGTGCAGAGAAGGAAAAAGGTCATATTTGCCTGTATTGATGTTTTTCTATGGGTGATGCTGACTATTTGGAGTCAGGGGAAGGCATTGGGAGAATAGGATAGGGAAACCAGAGGCTGCCTGTCCCCCTCAGCCAGGTCCGTGGGGCCCTTTTAGCTCTAAGTGTTCTGATTTTCAAGAACATGTTACCTGTGTATAATGCAGTGACCTGACAGGTTCTATCCAAAGCACAGTTTAAATCTGGAGCAAGATTCTCTTTGGGTGGTTTTCATGAGTAATCAAAGCGTTGATCATCTAGGCACCATTGCTGTAAAGAATAAAATGCAACTACTAGGAAATGCTTAGGTAGCAGTTAACTGTGAGCCAGGCAGTTCCAATCCACTTCACCGTATACGAGAACTTGGTGATAAACTTTGTTATCACCCCTGCTTCACCGCTGGGGAAGTGAGGCACAGAGAAGTTAAGTGGTCCTCCACACTCACAGCTCAGCTAGAAAGTGGCTGAGGCTGCACTGGAGCCCAGCCCCTCCGGCTCTCATGCTGGGCTGCAGTGTCCTTGCTTCCTGGTCACGCAGGGAAGGACTTGGTGCAGGACTTCAGTGATGCTTTGAGCTTCTAGATCTGTCCCTCAGAACCAATGCTGCACTGTAGTACATTTATACAAGTATGACTGCATGTTTCATTTTGCTGCCTTTGGTTTTGTTTTTAGATAAGATGTGAAGGAATCCGGCTATTTCTTCTGTGGCTTCAAGCACTTCAGACAAACTGTGCAGAAGAGCAGGTGCTGATTTTTGCTAGCCTGGTGCCGGGATTCCCTGCTATCATGTCGTCCAGGGGGCCCTGTACACTGGACACCTCATCAACCCTGGGCCCAGCGTGGCTGATGGTGAGTGATGCTGGCCCATCCAACAGGCGGAAACTACCCTCCACGTTGCGATAAGGAATCCCTCATTCTGTCCTTTTCCTAACAGAAACCTCGGTTTCATGGATGGATTCTGAAGAGGAATTGTTGTTGTTTAGTCTCTAAGTCCTGTCCGACTCTTTGCGACCCCAAGGACTGCAGCACGCCAGGCTTCCCTGTCCTTCACTATCTCCCTGAGTTTGCTCAAACTCATGTCTGTTGAGTCTGTGATGCCATCCAACCATCTCATCCTCTGTTGCCTTCTTTTCCTTCTGCTCTGAATCTTTCCCAGCATCAGGGTCTTTTCCAGTGAGTTGGCTCTTTGAATCAAGTGGCCAAAAGTATTGGAGTTTCAGCTTCAGCATCAGTCCTTCCAGTGAATATTCAGGGTTGATTTCCTTTAGGACTGACCTGTTTGATCTCCTTGCAGTCCAAGGGACCCTCAAGAGTCTTCTCTAGCACCACAGTTCGAAAGCATCAGTTCTTCAGTGCTCAGCCTTCTGTATGGTCCAACTCTCAGATCCATACATGACTATTGGAAAAGCCATAGCTTTGACTATACAGACCTTTGTCAGTGAAGTGATGTCTCTGCTTTTTAATATGCCATCTAGGTTTGTCATAGCTTTTCTTCCAAGGAGCAAGTGTCTTTAATTTTGTGGTGGCAGCCACTCTCCGCAGTGATTTTGGAGCCCAAGAAGATAAACTCTGCCGCTGTTTCCATTTTTCCCCCATCTATTTGCCATGAAGTGATGGCACTGGATTCCAGGATGTTAGTATTTTGAATGTCGAGCTTTAAGCCAGCTTTTTCACTCTCCCTGTTCACCCTCATTAAGAGGCTCTTTAGTTCTTACTCGCTTTCTGCCATTAGAGTGGCGTCATCTGCATACTCCTGTTTTACAGACATTTGAACTGACAGAACTGGAGCCTGTTTTATATGAAATGATGACAGGAGAGATTTACTGGAGTGGAGGAAACTGAAGGGAAGAGAGGGGACAGCTGTTGGCAGGAGCAGGGACACATGGTACATCTGGCTGCAGCAAGTGCTTTTGTTGCTGCTCATGAGATTTAAACCTGCATCCCAAACTGCTGCCTGTTTTCTGTACAGCGATTGTTTTATTAGTGGGTGTTCATTTGCTCCCCTGGCTCTTTTTTAAAAAATATTTATTTATTTGGCTTGTTATTGTTCTTCTATTGATGAAGTTGTGCTCAACTCTGCAACCCCATGGACTGCAGCATGCCAGGCTTCCCTGTCCTTCAACGTCTCCTGGAGTTTGCTCAAACTCACGTCCATTGAGTCAGTGATGCCATCCAACCATCTCATCCTCTGTCGTCCCCTTCTTCTGCCTTCAATCTTTCCCAGCATCAGGGTCTTTTCCAATGAGTTGGCTCTTCGCATCAAGCAGCCAAAGTAATGGGGCTTCAGCTTCAGCATCAGTCCTTCCAGTGTGTTCAGGGTTGATTTCCTTTAGGATTGACTGCTTTGATCTCCTTGCAGTGCAAGGGACTCTGAAGAGTCTTCTGCAGCACCACAGTTCAACAGCATCAGTTCCTCAGTGCTCAGCTTCCTCTATGGTCCGGCTGCATAGGACCTTACTTGTGGCGCACGGAATCTCCGTTTTGGCATGCACTCTCTTCATTGCAGCGCTTGGGCTCAGTAGTTGCATTGCTTGGGCTTAGTTGCCCCGTGGCTTGTGTGGTCTTTCCTCCCCAACCAGGGGCTGAACCCATGTTCCCTGCATTGGAAGGCAGATTCTTAACTACCTGGCTGCCAGGGAAGCCCCTGATGCTTCAGGCTCTTTGTCACCAGGTGTGTATTTTCATGCAGGTTTCATGGAAGAACAGTGGTGGCCTCATGGGACTATTAAGCCATCTTTTGAGCCCAGGGAGTTTTCAAGGAACTTTCCCATTAGGGCCACTGGTTTGTCACTGCGGATCACTGTATTGCTCAGTGACAGGTATTTGACCTTGGGCTGGTCAGAGCACAAGCTGTAGGGTGAGAATGGTCCAGTGAGGGAGGTGGCTTTGTGGGCATCTGTCCCCTGGTCACGTGGCCTGACCTGCGGTGTGAGCAGTTCCAGTGCTTGGTACATGTATCGTATTTGGTTATTTTATGTTGCTTTACCTTTAAAAATTTTTATTGGAATATAGTTGATTTACAACGTTGTGCTAGTTTCTGCCATACAGGAAATGAGGCACTTAAAAATTTTTTTTTAATTGGAGGATAAGTGGTTTACAATGTTGTATTGGTTTCTGCCATACAACAATGTGCATCAGCTACAAGTATACATATATCCCCTCCCTTTTGAGCCTCTCTCCCACTCCACCCCCAATCCCACCCGTCTTGGTCATGTCAGAGCACCGAGCTGAGCTCCCTGTGCTTATAACAGCATCCCACTACCTATCTATTTTACACACGGTAGCATAAATATGTCAATCCTACTCTCTCAGTTGGTCCCACCTTCTCCTTCCCCACATGTCCCCCTGTCCCTTCTCTACATCTGCATCTATTCAGGCCTTGCAAATAGGTTAATCAGTACCATTTGTCTGTAGTCCATATAGGCACATGTATTTTAATAGAGGCCATTTTTAAAGCTCTGTTTGAAATTTAACTTCGATGAAGGAGCTTTCCTTGTTTCCCACTCTGCAGCAAAGATCCATCCAGAAGAAATCACTCCACTGCTGCCAGCCGTATCAGGGGAGAAGATCGCTGAGGACCAAACGTGCTTTTTTCTTCAAGTACTGTTGAAATACATGGTTACTCAGGTATGAGCGAAACCATGGATGATTCAGTGATGTTCACATCCTCACTAGGGAAGAGAAAACACTGCCTCTTTTCTTCCTGTTTGTCCGTATTTTTTACTTTTGTTTTTTCTTGGTGATTTTATGTGATATTTCACTAAATATAGAATGTATGCTAGGATGCTTCAGCAAAGGCCAGGCCTGCCTGCTGCTGTGTGTGTGTGTGTGTGTGTGTTTGCGTGCGCATGTCTGAAGGAAGCAGTTCTGTCCTCCATCTGCCTCTTTACTTTCATACAATCTCGTATTATTCACTTCATATAAGACACTGCTTACCAAATGCGTGGGGATCTGAATCACCAAGTCATTCTCTGCAATACCAGTGTCACAGTTTCACTCACTCCCAACCCTGCCTACCTGAGGTGGTCTCAGATCTCACAGGAAAGTTCTCTGGCCTGTGTCCCTCCCGCCCCCACTCAGTGCCAGCCACAGGTAGCCGGTCCCCAGGTTGTCCGCAGCTTCCATCCAGTTTGGCTACAAATCAGAGGGTCCCGTGACTCCCTCCTCAGGTTTAGTGAATTTTAGAGTAGCTCACAGAACTAGAAGCGTTGCTTCATAGTTGCATTTAGGAAAGGGTGTGGCAAAGGACACAGGTGACAGTTGGATGAAGACACACACGGGGTGAGGTCTGGGGTGGGGGTCCTGAGTGCGAGGGCTTCTGTCGCTGTGGACGGAGGTGTATCACCCTCCCGGAGTGTCCGTGTGTTCAACCCACACACTCCCCGAAACCCGGGGCTGTTGGGATTTTTGTGGTGGCTTCTTCGCAGGAGAGATGATCAGTTACCAACTCCATTCCCAGCTCCTCTCTCCTCTTGAAACAGTGGTGTAGGCGGCAGGGAGACAACTGAAAATTCTGAGCTTCCAGCCATGGCTTGGTCCTCCTGGTGACCAGCCCCATCCGGGAGCCCCTTCATGAAGGGGCTCTGGTCACGAAGTAGTGAGCAGGGAGCTAGGGCCTTTGTGCCAGGAGCCGGGGGCAGAGACCAGTGTAGCAGTTTCTGTTATCTCCCTGTGTCTCTGTTTCTGCCTGTTTGCTCTTCCGCTGCCCCGTTCTCTGTGCTGTGGAGACTGGATGGTGGAGGAGCCGGCCCCGGGGCTGACTGGGCGGGTCTAGAGTGATGGGCAAAGGGCAGGGGCCTGAAGGAAACCCATGGATTATCTCATCCTGCACGGCCTCCTTTATGTCAGATGATCCTTTAACAAATCATTCACTTCTGATTTCACCAGGGAATTTGTGTCTCTCAGTAGTATTTCTGGACGTTGATGTGGTTTGGGAAATGCTACTGTATCTTTCCTCTCAGCGAACACATCCCTGGTCCCTGAGCTTCTCCAGGGCGTACGTTCAGGCTCTGTCCTTCCTCTCACAACCTGGTGTGGTGGTGGTGTTCAGTCACTAAGTTGTGTCTGACTCTTTGTGACCCTGTGGACTGCAGCACGCCAGGCCTCCCTGTCCATCACCAACTCCCGGAACTTGCTCAAACTCATGTCCGTTGAGTTGGTGATGCCATGCAACCATCTCATCCTCTGTCGCCCCCTTCTCTCTTGCCCTCAGTCTTTCCCAGCATCAGGGTCTTTTCCAGTGAGTCAGCTCTTTGCACCAGGTGGCCAAAGTTTTGGAGCTTTAGCTTCAGTTGATGTGTAACCTCTGCCCATCCAGTTCCTCACCCAGTGGGCCCGTGACACCCACTGTCACCTGCCTTTTTTGTCTTGACACCGTGAAACTGGGGGCCCAGCGTGAGCAGGGCCTGGTGTGTCGGGTCCAGAGAAGGACAGGAGTGTTGGCCATCCTGGACCTCTGGGTGACTCGAGGGGACCCCTCCTTCCTCAGGGTCTCTCCTCCTGGGATGACCCCCACTCCCCCTCTTTTCCAATTTTCTCTGAAGGCTGTATTTCCTCTGCCCCTTCTGCCCCCTGTGTACCTTAGGGTGACCCCATCTGCTCTTCTCTTCCCAGTCTCTCTAACAGCACCACAAGCTCAGGACTCCCGCATCCTGAGTACCAGCTCCTCTCACCTCTGGGAAGCCCTACCTCCTGGCCGTGTGGGCCCCTGCTGCCCATATCTCAGCCCCATCTGTCCAGGAGTGGTCGGGTCTGGCCTTCTATCCATTGCAGAAAAACAGCAGAGTAGCCAGAGCCCAGGTGTGCTGGGGGACTTGGGTTTCATTCCAGATGTGTCACTAATGAGCTGTGTGACACGCTGATCCCATAACATCCCAGATCCCAGCAGAGGAGGACTGGAAGAGGGTGGCGGTGAGCCCTCTCCGCTGTTGCAGGGTTGCATGCAGTGTCCACTTGCCCCTCCTTCCCCGGTCTGTCGGGAAAGTGGGTCCTCGGAGCAGAGCTTCCTCCTTGCCGTACTTGGAGGGATCCTGACAGGTGATGGACACCGGGCCCCTCGTCCTGGACTGCAGGTGCTCCAGGTGGGCTCGTCAGGAGGATGTTGGGATGCTTTGCTATAGAGCTTGGTGGTCTTACAAGCATGACACCCACCAGTAGGCACTCTCAAAGGGCCTGTTCACAGCACGTTTCCCTGGGTGGTAGGAGATAGCTCTTGATCACCTGTCTGGGTTCCTGGCCTGTGCGGGCCACTCCCCGCGGGGAAAACGTTTGCAACGTTCCCGCTGGGCCTACACAGAGCTGGCTATTTGACGGGGAAGTAGTGTCTTCACACATGGGAGCTTTAAACTTAATGGCTTATCCCAGCCTGCAGATTGTGTTGTTTTTTTATTGAAAAATAGTTGATTTACAATGTCATGTCAGTTTCAGGTGCATAGAGCAGTGATTCAGTTACACATATAGCCTTTGGATTGCTTTTTTGTGCCCTTTGCAAGATTCTATAGCTTTGTGTTTTGATAATGATTTTTTTTTCATGTAGGTAACACGGTATGAAATTCTTGTAAGAGATTGTTTCTTTAATTCTTGTGTATTATAAATGGCCTCTTTTGCATTAAAAAAAAAGCACCTGATTACTTCTGGATAAACATTTTAAGGGCACAAAGAGTGTTAAATCATCACAAGGAACATGGAGAAAAAAATACAGGAATGATGTAGTGGGGCAAGTTTAAAAGATACCATAAGCTTTGATTTTTTTCTTTCTTGAATATCCAGTAAAAATGCTGTATTTTATGTAGTTACTGTTTTGCTTTGAAGTATTCATTCTTGGAATTGTTTCAGTTTTAAGATGTTATTACATGATAGTCAATGCTATTTGTCAGGTGTTTTATTTAGGATAAGGGTTTTAACAGTATATCAGCATTTCAGTTGATATTCATTAATGTGAAGTATAACTAATGTATGTTCTTCCCTGCCACCCCCTCCCCCCATTACTATTATTTGAAGGCTGCAAGCTTGGAGTGGAAGCATAAGGAGAATCAGGAGACTGGATTTAAATTTCTGTTTACATTGTTTCGAAAGTATTACCTTCCTCATCTGTTTCCCTCCTTTACCAAGTTAACCAACATCTATAAGCCTGTGCTGGGTGAGTACTGATAGCTGTGTGTGCGGTCTCTTACAATGATTAAGTAAGAGACCATATTTAATGGTCACTTTGTTGTAAGAGTTTTCCAGTTTCTTAATAAATGATTTTAACTATTTGTACAGACTGAGATTTGCCTGAGTCCTGAGCAATAAAGGCCATCTGTGGGTCCTGTAACTCAGGAGTAATTTGATACGGATCATGGTATATTGATCCCTGGAGCGGGGAAGATCCCCTGGAGGAGGGCATGGCAACCCACTCCAGTATTCTTACCTGGAGAATCACCATGGACAGAGAAGCCTAGTGGACTATAGTCTGTGGGGTCATAAATGAGGCAGACACGACTCAGCAACTAAACAGCAGCATTTAAGCAACCAGATATATGTCTATTTAATTATAAATGGAAACATTCTTAGAGGTTATATGATGTTAAGAGTCATGAACCTGGGGACTTCCCTGTGGTCCAGTGGTTAGGATCTCACCTTCCAATGTGGAGGGCGCAGGTTCAATCCCTGGTTGGGGAACTAAGATCCCACATGCCTCATGGCTAAAAAACGGACACATAGAGCAGAAGTAACATTGTAACAGATTCCATAAAGACTTTAGAAATGGTCCACATTAAAAAAGAAAAGAAAAGATTCGCTAACCTGATCATGTGTTCTCTTGTCCTGCAGACATCCCCCACCTGAGACCGAAGCCTGTGTATGTCACCACCACTCGAGACAATGAGAGCATTTACAGCACAAAGATCCCATACATGGCAGCTCGTGTCGTCTTCATTAAGTGGATGGTGACTTTCTTTTTGGAAAAAAAGTATCTAACTGCAACACAGAACACAAGAATGGAGTTGATGTATTGCCTAAAATCATTCAGGTATGTCATTCATCACTTTTTTACCTTTTAATTCTGGTGTCTTGAGCCCTACTAACACCAGAGTAATGGACTGTCAGGGCTGTCGGCTCTCACAGGTTGTTGGCGATGGGGACTTGGTTTCACTGGCTCCACCCTCTGTGATACTGAGGTTTCAGAGGAAGCGTAAGTTAGCACTTGCTGGGTTCTCTTGGCCTTGCCATGACGAGGCAACCTTGTGGCCTTTTGAGCAGGTGCCGATGTGTGTGCTCCTGGCTCCCTCTCACCTCCCCTCCTTCACTCAGGCCCCAGTGACCTCTGAGCACGAGACAGAGGGCCGAGACAGAGGGCTTGCTCATTCCAGTCCAGGGAAGGTCCCCAGCAATCATGAGGTGGTCATGGAGAGGTCACCTGAGCCTGCCAGGTGCCCCCTGGGCTCTCAGGGAAGGGGTGGGTCAGCACCTCTGGATTTCAGGTGGTCATTGAGCCATGATGGGGTCCCCAGAACAGAGGGGAGTGCTTTCTGAGGCCTGGGTGAAGCTCTCTTCTCCTGTGGGGCCTCGTTCTCTCCCTGGCCTTGGTCACATGCATGGGGCTTTCCTGGCAGGTGACATGTCTTCAGGCTTTTGTGCGGGCAGAGCAGGACACTTTATAAAGTCAGAGTGGCCCTTGCTTAGAGGAGTCACGGTTTTGTGTGCTCTGATTTATTGGCTCCAAGGACAGAGCCAGGAAGTATGGTCCACTTAGTGCAGGCTGGCCGATGCCCTGCAGTTCCCAGACGTGTGCTGTCCATCCCAGGCTGGAGGGTGCACC
>SJXQ01003117.1:50670-66446 GCA_006408695.1 Aepyceros melampus | reverse complement strand
GTGCACCACCCATGCCCTTGCCGAGGGGTCCTCAGTCCCCTCATGGTGGAGCACCCAGCGGGTCCAGAGCACAGGCTCCATAAGAAGAGCCACAAAAGACTTGCTAAAAGTTAAAAAAAAACACAAAACTTTAATTTCTCAATTTACAAATTTAGTAGGTAAACTCAAAATGGTAATAGTCACTGCTGAGGACAAAATTGGTTTTCTGAAGAACTGTCGCACAACACTGATTTAAAAAAAATTAGAGATGGAGCTCAGAAACTAATATTAATAGATAAGACCATAGGTGCAGACCTACTTTGCAGACGTTGTGAGGGCAGAAGGAAAAAAGAACAGGGCATAACAATTAAACCAAGAGTAAGGAAAGCTTACTTGAGCTTAAAAAAAAAAAAAATCATGCCTTAAACTGAAAGGACTTGTGAGCCCCAGGAAGAATTAGCAAAACAGACACCAAACCAAACGGACGTTTGACCGTCAGGGGTTAAAGGGAAAATGATAAAGACTGCCAAACAGAAACCGCAGCTATGTCAAAGGAATGACGCTGAGATTAGCACCGAATACCTAATCTAATCTACAGCCCTGGAAGCCAGAGCAACCTGTCTGTTTGTCCCTTTCTCAAAATCTCACTTCATATCATGTACATCAGCACACAGTCACATTGGTTTAAGGCCTAAGTTGATTTAAAGTCTAAGTATAAAAACAAAATGATCAAGAATTTAGGAAAAAATCTAGGGGAAATGTATAAACTTGGGAAGTGGTAGACCACCTTCGGTAGAGATGAAACCCGCAAACCAAAGACTAAATGAGGTTCGACTTTATTTTGAAAAACAGGAAAAAGATTTATTTGTCAAAAGATAACATAAAGCTAGGCCCGAGCAATAGACTGTGGAGAGCATTTGTCGTATTATACCGTTGTTGAACTGTTCATATCTCTGCTGTATGAAGAGCACCTATGAATAGACATGAAGACAAACAGCTGATTGAAAAATGAATGAAGGAGGTGAAAGGCAGGTCATAGAAGAGAAATAAGCATGGCCCCTGACCTCCCAAGCAGTCAGGAAAACACAGTTAGTTCTGAGCAGCTATGAGAGCCCTTTTTTCACCTATCAGGTAGACAAAATCGGAAAATCGCAAGTAGACAAAAATTTGTAGGGAACGTAAGAAATTCAGTGACACTCTGGTAAACTTTTCGTTCATGGGCGTCTAATGTGGTTGTTCAGGCAGTTCAAAACACTGTCAGAGAAAGGATGTAACCTTTCTCTCCCTCCCAGTTGCAAGGTTTCAGAAAACTATCACCTGTGCTTATTGAAAATAAGTTGCTCCTTCCTAAAAAAATACATTCGGATTATGAGAAGTCCCACGACTGGCATATTAACCACCACTTCCAGGTTCTAATTTTTCCCTGTTGACTTTTCATACTTGTGAGTCATTTCCTTTTACTCTGTAGCTAGTGTCACAAGGTTCTGACCTCCAGAGTCTGTTAGGAGAGTTTTATCACCCTAACAGAAAAAAAGGCACCAGAGTTCAAATCGTCTTGTCCATAAAGAGAAATGTTTCACTCTTCTACAAGACCAGCTGGAGACGAGGCTGCTGCAGCTGTAGCTGTGGCCACACGTGCCCTGTTTCTCTCGTCTGCCCTTTCCTTCTGGTTCCTCCCTGCTAGCAGCAGGAGCTGGGGCCCTCCTTCCTAGTTCACATATTGAGACAATCCAGAAACACAGAGCCCTTCCCTTTGTGTGAGCAGAACAATTTAGATTACCTGCGTGCTCTTAGGAAAGAGCAAGGTGCTGATTGACTCCGGTCTGGACCTGTGAACACCTCTGGGTGGGGGTGGTGGTGACCAGCTTCCAGGAAGCAGAAGGCTCCCCTGGTGTTAAGGGTGGGTCAGCTTCCCCTGAGGCAGGTGCGGCTGCAGACCAGGGTAGGGTGGGGGTGGGGGCAGAGATCTAGGGGTTCCATGAGGGGGAAAGGGATACAGAGCAGGCACCATGCAGGTCCACGGCTCCTGTGCCCTGCACACAGCCATGCCCAGACGTGGCCACTGTGTGGTCCAGGCTGCTCATACACTTCACAGTCAGTTGTTATGTCAGTTTCCTCCTGCAACTGTAGCTAATTTCCACAAATGCATTTTCTTACAACTCAGGAAGTCAGAGGGCCCAAATCGGTCTCAGTGGCTGAAGTCAGGGTGTCGTATGCTCTATGGGAGGGTCAGTGTCTTCCCTGTCTGGCCTCCACAGGCTGCCTGTGTCCCGTGGCCTGTGGCTCCTCATCACATCACATTTCTCCGTCTGTTTCCATCTGTGCATCATCTTCTCTGTGTCTGCTCCTCCTGCCCCCTTATGGATCCTGTCGTTACCTTGGGTCTACCCAGGTAATCCAAGGTACCCTCCCCGTCTAAACATCCCGAATGTAATCAGTCTGCTCAGTCCCTTCTGCCATGGAAGGCAGCACAGTCCTGGGTTCCAGGAACTTGGGTGTGGACATCTTGGGGAGGGTGGTCATTATCAGCCTACCTGTCTCCCGTGCCCTCGCCTCTGCCTCACTGCTGTGCTTCCGTCTCATCTCATGTGTGTCTACCGTGTGTTCCACTCCTCACTTACATTATACAGGAGAGAAAGCGTTTAAACAACTGAATATTAAATTCTGGAAATGGAGTTGAAGGAATAAAGGCACCTATAATTGTATTTATCTCCTAAAAATATTTGTTTGGAATTTCAAATTTCATGTAATTTTACCTATGTAAAGTGAACATCACTGTCTCAGTGAGCTGATCCCGGAACTTCTTTTCAAAGAATATACTGACTGCTCTTATCAAATCCCTTTAAAACAGTATTTTAAATTCTGCTTCCAAATAGGGTTCACACTTTCCACTACTACTACGTTAAAAGTCATGTATGAGATGTTTTTGTGTGTGTGTGTGTTTTTCCCCCAAAGTGAATTTACTTCCTTTTGATCAGAAACTAATATCCTTGACAGTATTTTTCACTGGAGAGGGAAGGGACTAACACACTTACCCCTCGGAGAATCTGGTTTGACCAGTGTTCTTGTTTGGTAGCATGATTCATGGAGAGAGAGAATACGGTTGCCCCAGAGTCCCACGCCACGATGGCAGCCATGACCACTGATCCCCCTTTCAAATCTGAACATCTTGCTGTGTCACCTCAGCCAGAAGTGTTTCCAGTGAACTATTGTTTATTCCTTGGTGTATCATGTTAGTGTGAGATAGAAGTGCTTCAACCTACATTAGTGAAAGCAGAGTAGTAATTTTTAAATGTCAGCAGCACATTAATTAAACATCAAAATATTAAAAGGAGAATTTCCTGGGTGGTACAGTGGATAGAAATCCACCTGCCAACGCAAGGGACATGGGTTCGATCCCCGGTCTGGGAAGATCCCACATGCCTCGGAGTAACTAAGCTTGTGCACCACCACTACTGAGCCCAGGCTCTAGAGTCCAGAAGCCACAGCTACTGAGCCCTCAATTGTTGAAGCTCACAGGCCCTAGAGCCCATGCTCTGCAACAAGAGAAGCCCCCACAATGAGAAGCCCGCCCACCACAACAAAGAGTAGCTCCTGGTTGCCACAACTAGAGAAAGCCAGTGCATAACAACAAAGATCTGACACAATAAAAATAAAAATAAATTAATTAATTAAAATAAACCCAAAGAAGTTTATGAGGGAATGAAAAAAAAAAGTTTGAGATGCTAAGACAGTTAATCATACTTATTTGTATGCTAACTCTTTATCTTTAGTTACATTGTCAAAGTGCCACTTGAATTCTGACCCAGCCCTTCCATAATGATTCATGGGCTGTGGGTTTCCCGAAACTTGTATCTCATGGGGTGAACAGTTAAAAAAAATGAATCACATAAATCGACACCCCTGTGGGAGTCCATGTACCATGCAGACCCACCTGTCTGTTGGCGGCCACACGCTGGTGCTCTGTGTTCTTGTTTCTACCAAGGCAGGGGTGGGCTGCCCTCAGCCAGGTGGGCCGACTGTGATGGGGAATTGAGTGGCATCCGTTTTCACCAGCAGGATGGCAGCTGCATCCTCATTTCATACCTGCATTGTGGGTGTCCTCGTCTGTCTGACCCTGAGGGTGAGTAACTCTCAGAATGAACTGTGGGTTGAGAGGAAACCAGGGTGGGGAGGGGAAAGATTGAGTGGCAGCCTGTATTGTGCATTTTCCTGAACCCTGGCAGCACAGGCCTGGTCCAAGAAGACCATATGCCTGTTTCACTGGTTAAGCCTTCCGTCATATGCCAAAGAAGCAAAAATCATCTTTGCATTTACCACTGGAATCAACTAATATTAAACAATAACAGAATTCCAGCTGGAGTGTAGTGGGCAGAAAATGGACCTCTCTCTGTAGTTAATTTTTATTCATGCTCTTACTGTTGATCTTCATGAAAGAGGCAAGAAACAAATAGCCTTGAATTACTAGTTTGTTTACACTCTCGTCACTTACTATCGTTATAAATGTCTTAACAATGTGCAGATTTATTCTTGGAAAGCAGCATTTTGCTGGTATGGGCTAGAGGAGGCTGGGAAAAGCATTGTTTTATCAAAAGAAGTAGTTTTCAGTTAATGGCATAATGGAAAATTCATCTGTGTTATCATTATGTTCTATTTGGATCACAGAGCTTAGTTTTCAAAAACAATTTGGTGCCTTTGAATGTAATTCTTTAGTACATTATTTTGTTCTCTAATTGATTCTGTTATCTAATGACCTCAAAACTTGTGGCTTCAAACAACCCTTTCACCATATTATTTATTTCCCTTTTTGGGTCAGGAATTTGGGTGAGATTTGGTTGGACAATTCTGGGGCTTCATGTGGCATTAGCTGAAATCAGTGGGTGGTGGTCTTTAGCTGGTGGCTGGTTGGTCAGGAGGGTCTAGAATGACTTCAGAGCCTGCTACTCTGGTGGGTGCAGGGGACAGGTTGGGCTCTGTTGGGCCTCCCTTTCTATATAACCCCTCTTGCAAGGCAGTCAGACTTCTTTCCTGGCCGCTCAGGGCTCCGAGAGCAAATGTCCCCTGAGATGCTGCATGGGAGCCCTCAGCCTCCTGGGTCCCCTCCATCCTTCCCCTCTGCTGGCTAACTCAGCCTCCAGCCCATGGAGATCGAGGGGACACATCTCTGCAGAGAGTGTGTCAGAGAATTTGTGGCTGTTTTTAATTTGCTATGTAAGGATGTGTGTAATTATTATTATTTTTTTTAGCCTGTGGGGGAAATGGAAGTTATTGATCAAAAAGTCACAGGTTATTGATCCATAAGAGACATTAGACTTAATCCAGCCACCATGCTTTACAGATCAAAAAAAAGTATATATATATGTGTATATATATATATATATATCAGTAAAAATGAGGAAATTTTTATTTTTCTATGCAAATTTTTATTTTCCATGGGTTGATCCATCAAAAAGATGAAATAATTTCTATAGAGTTGCTTGCTGCACAATGTGGCAGGGCCTTTAAACCACACAAGCTTAATAGCCCAGGCATGAGGAGACAAATTGCTATCAATATAATTGTCTACTCATTTTCTCTAGAGATTACTATTTGAATATCCTCTTTGTTTTTAAACTCTCCTTGGTAGTTGCTGAAATAATAATTTTGTACTACTTGTTTCTTGTCACTTCTTGTAATAAATACAGTTGGTAGAATTTTAGTGGTATTTGGGTTACATATTTTTGACACAAAAGAATAATAGTGTAATTTACTAAAATGAAGCAAAATTTCATGTATGTTGTGTTCAGAGGAGATCTTTAATTCTGGGGGAAATGAGCGCACCATACCCGGAGTTCCGCGAAAACAAGGCCAGTCTTCAGCCTGGCCCAGTGTCTTGGAGGATCGCTCAAGAGGGGGGCCCTTTCTTGCAGACCGTTGGGGGAGGCACTGCAGTGCCGGAGCGGGCGCTGGAGCCAGACGCTGGCGGGGCGGCGGAGCAGGACCGAGGCCGGGCGGATGGGAGCACCCTGTCTGAGCGCCGGCTCAGCAGTTGCAGCCTGTGCAGCATTGAGGAGGAGCATCGTGAGGTTTACGACATGGTGCAGCGCATCCTGCTGTCCACCCGCGGCTATGTCAACTTCGTGAACGAGGTGTTCCGACAGGTGAGAGCGTGGGATGCGTGTGTGGAGGGTGGGGCGGAGGGAGTGGGGGAGGTGTGCAGAGGCAGGTTGTGAAGCTCAAGAGGTGTCTTTGTTCTGTTACTCATAATACTCCAAGGATTACAATCGACAGGTTGGGCTGAGTTACACAACTCCATAATGATTTCTTTCATCCCACTTTTAAGGTCTCATATGGAGGGTTGGAATTTGAGCATTTTGGTCATTTTTAATGTTGTTTTCAAGATTTCCGGGAGAAATATTAATAACCTCAGATATGCAGATGACACCACCCTAATGGTAGAAAGTGAAAAGGAACTAAAGAGCCTGTTGATGAAGGTGAAAGAGAAGAGTGGAAAAGCTGGCTTAAAGCTCCACATTCAAAATACTAAGATCTTAGAATCTGGTCCCATCACTTCATGGCAAATAGATGGGGAAACAATGGAAACAGTGACAGACTATTACTTTGGGCTCTCAAACCATTGCAGTTGGTGACTGCAGTCATGAAATTAAAAGATGCTTGCTCCTTGGAAGAAAAGCTATGACAAACCTAGATCGCATATTAAGAAGCAGAGACATCACTTTGCCAACAAAGGTCCATATAGTCAGTCAAAGCTATGATTTCTCCAAAAGTCATGTACGGATGTGAGAGTTGGATCATAAAGAAGGCTGAGTGACGAGATGCTTTCGAATTGTGGTGCTAGAGAAGACTCTTGAGAGTCCCTTGGACTGCAAGGAGATCAAACCAGTAAAATCAAACCAAAAAAACAAGCAAATCAACCCTGAATATTCATTGGAAGGACTGATGCTGAAGCTCCAATACTTTGGCCACCTGATGTGAAGAGCCGACTCACTGGAAAAGACCCTGATGCTGGGAAAGATTGAGGGCAGAAGGAAAAGAGGGCAACAGAGGATGAGATGGCTGGATGACATCATCGACTCAATGGACATGAGTTTGAGCAAACTCTAGGAGATAGTGAAGGACAGTGAGGCCTGCAGTCCATGGGGTCCTGAAGAGTTGGACACGACTGAACAACAACATATTTTCATGATTTGATTTTGGAAAATTCCTACACAGGGTGGGACAGTTCTATATTTGAACAAAATCATCCCCTCAAATACCCTTTGTTTCCATAGCAAATTTTAAGCCCAGAGGGAGGCAGGGGGAAAACTGCTTCTGAACCCCCAGCAGCATGTGAGCATACAAGAATTGTTGCGTGGCTAAAGGCACTCAGGCTGCAAGCTCCTGCAGACAGTTGGACTTTGCCTGCAAAGGCCTCTTGGAGCACCTGTGATAGGAGTATTTATGGCCTAAGAGGAAAAAGGAGACTAGGGAGGGGATTAAGAGGGAAGAAAGGAGCAGAGGTCGAGATGTTGAAATAACAGAACTTTGAGGCAAGCTGAATTGACATGATCAGTCCCAGAAGGCATATGATTGAGAGCAGAGGTCAGCATATTTTAATAGAATAGAGGACCAAATAGTAAGCATCTTTGGCTTTGTTGATCACAGAAGCTCTGCTTTGTAGTGAGAAAGCAGCCAGGGATAGCATGGAACAAGCTCGTACAGGAACAAGCCCATGTTCCTGTAAAATCTTATTCACAAAAATCAAGTGGTAGATGGGATTTAGGTTGTGTATCATAGTTCCACAGCTGATCATGATCTATAGCAATGTTTGAAACCCTTGGGTGCAAATACTTAATATCAGATATCATTGACAAAGCTTTTAAATATTGCACTAGAGATTAAGTGCTAAATTGATGTTTTACCTGTATTGTGTATTTACTTATTTATCATACACATAGTTTCATCCACATCCATTATTGGCATTCCACCCCTGGAAATAGTGTGTTCTCAATTTAATCAAAATCCCAAATTCAATCTAAATTCACTTCTGAAGTAGCTTGAGTCATTGAGGTTAACTGCAGACTACTTATGACTAAAGTAATGAGACATCTTTGTGTCATGAAACTTAAAAATATTTGCATTTTATAATTGTTCTTAAATTTAATTTGGAAACTATATGTGAAATTTCAAATGTGGTCATTATGCTTTGTTAAAATACGAAATAGAGACATTTGGGAAAAGGGGTCCTGGGTTTTCACTTTGCATTCTGTTGCCCTCTTGGTCAGGGATGATTTTTTTTTTACACAAGACAAAATGTGACTTCTTTCATAATAATTCCTTTTTCCTTTTAAATTATTTAGAGACTAAGCCTGAACTATTGTAAACTATTAAAATTAAAAAACATACATTCATTCAAGAAGTGCACATTCTCAGTATGGAGTTAATATGTGTGTGGGTGTGTTTTTAACAGAGAACAGTGCAAGGGGCAGGTCAGATGTCCAGACACGTGATGTGGAACGGACACCCATGAGGACCACTGTGGGCTGGGTGACTCTTACCTGAAAATGTCTTTGTTTTGCTCTTATTTCTGAAGTACATTTTTATGGATGTCAAATTCTACTTTGGCAGCTGTTTTCTTTCTGCACATTGAATATTTTGTTCCATTGTTTCTTGGCTTTCATTGTTTCTTTGAGAAGTTATGTCAAGTCTTGTGGTTATTCTTTTGGTGGAAATGTGTCTTTTCCCCTCTGGCTCCTTTTAAGATTTCCAGGTTGTCTGGTTCTCAGCTGTCTTAGTGTAATATACTTTGAAAGTATCCTGCTTGTGTTTCTTTGTGATTCTTGAATCTGTGAATTGATACGTTTTATCAGTTTTGGCAAAATTCTTAGTAATTCTTTCTTCAAATATTATTTCTGCCACTTTTTACTAATTCTTTCCTTCTGTATCTCCGGGCATGGAAAAGATAACCTTTTCCTTGCATTTTCTGTCTTACATGTCTTACAGTGGAACCAGTGTGTTTCTTGTCTCAGTGTGCTTCATTCTGGATATTTTCATCTGATTTTTCTTCCAGTTTTCTCTTTAGCTACATCCAGCCTATTGTCAGCCATTTTCACTGGATTTTTAATTTTGCTTATTTTATTTTTCAATTTTACACGGATCTTTTTCTGATGCTTTGGCTCTCCTGTATGTTTAAATTATTATTTATTTTTATTGTGGTTTTGCTAATGTTGACTTCTTTTTCATACTTCTGACTTTTTAATTAATATGCTGCATATCATATTAACTAGACCATTTGAATAATTTTGGTGGTATTATGATCTATAATTTTGTTTTCCTCCAGAAAGAATTTATATTAATACTTGCTTTCTGGGAGAGGTAATGTTGTATACCTTGATATTGAATTTTAGTTACATAGTTGTCTACATTTGGATTCTGATCACATTAAATCAGGATTCTTATATGCAAATATGTAAGGGGATTCTTTAATGTTGTTAAGTTCACAGAGGGAATTCCCTGGCAATCCAGTGGTCAGGACTCCCCTCTTCCACTGTAGGGGACGTGGGTTCAATCCTTGGTTGGGGAAATAAGATCCCACAAGCTGTGCCATGCAGCCAAAAAGAAAAAGTTTGCAAAAGTGTGTACAGTGCTACAACCAACCAGTTGGACAACTGACTCTCAAAAAAGGAAGGGAGGGAGAGAGGAAGGAAGAAAGGAAGGAAAAGGGAGAAAGAGAAAGGAAAGAGAAAGCAAAAAAAAAACCAAAAACACCACACACACAGAAAAGAAAAGCCCTGGTTAAAGTTAAATTTGCCAACTTCTGTGGTGTCACTGCTCCCACTTTGGCTGATTCAAGTCACCAACATGATATCATTGAATGTGAACTTGGGAAGAGACATGACAACTGGCTATACTATTACGTGTATTATTGTGTCATCTGTTGCTGATTCATTGGTATGGATTTTGGTTATTTTATGCAATAATTGTTCAGAAGATAGAAGTTATTTTAACACTGCACTTTGTTTTCTGGTCCAGTTATACAATTGTCCTTTCCCCCTCCCAGTTTGCTGTGCATAAAAACATGTGGCCCTGTGTAGTCTGCTTCAAAAGAAAGTCTGAGATTGGTGATAGCCCAGGGAAAGGTCTGTTGGACTCATTGGTGACGCGAACTTGTGCTAAAGGGAGTTTCTCTTATCATTTTAGGCATTTTTGTTGCCTTCGTGCGACATAGCCATAACCAGAAAAGTAGTTCAAGTGTACAAAAATGGATCCTGCAGGACAAACCTGTCTTCATGGAGGAACCAGACATAAAAGAAGCTGCCCAAGAAGATGCTGAAAAATTAGGATTTTCAGAGACTGATAACAAGCAGGTAATCTTTCATCACTTGTTGTCTGAGTTGGCAGCATCTTATTTTAGCAAAATCTTCCTGCTCAGTCAGGGGCCATAGTGACACAGGTAGACTGTTTCTTTGTTGTCAACTCTGATGCTCTCAGGGAGGCTGCCTCCGTGCTCTCTCCAGGGTTCTCTGCCACCACCTAACCTCAGGCTCGGCCACGTGTGCACGGCAGCTTCTTTCTTCATTATCGCAGAAGAATCTTTGAAAAAGCCAGTATACTTTGCATATCTCTATCAAAGACTAAAAGTGTCACTGCCTTACTATTGATATGCTTAAATAAATAGTATTCACTAAACTGGGCTTCCCAAGTGGTGCTAGTGGTAAAGAACCTACTGGCCAATAGAGGAAGCGTAAGAGACGTGGATTCGATCCCTGCATTGGGGAGATTCCCTGGAGGAGGGCATGGCAACCCACTCCAGTATTCTTGCCTGGTGAATCCCATGGACAGAGGAGCCTGGAGGGTTACAGTCCATGGGGTTGCAAAGAATCAGACACGACTGAAGTGACCGAGCATGCATGCACGCACTTGTGAAACTAAATTTAGAATGTTTTGGCAGACTTTCCTTGTACGGTGGTCCATACCAGCAGCAGTCCAGCATGACACACTTGAAGGCATGAACCTAATGTGCAGTCTCCATTGGGAGCCTTGTTGCAGGGCTAGATGGTGTCCTTGGATGGGGTGCTGGCAAGGTAGACCTTTCATAAAGATACAGATAAAGATATCTGTATCTTAAATAAAGATACAGATGGGATAAATCCAAAACGAGAGTGGGCCTCTGCTTGATGCACAGAAGAAACTTAGGTTGTACATAGATTTCTGGCATGCTATTTTGACATCTAGTCTGAGATTTATTTCTAAAAGTGAATGTTGTCATGGCAATTAACACCAACATTAAACAAATACTTATAACCAAAGGTATATCACTTTTCGATATCTATGTTAATTCCACAATTTGATTTTTTTCTATATTGGTGAATCATTTTAACAACTAGTCATGAGGTCAAAGCAAATCAATAGTCATGTTTATTCAGTCACTGGACAAGCAGTATCTATTTCTTTAGCACATACTGAGCACTTAGTACTATTTTAGGTGATGGATGTTCAATGGTGAACACATTGGAAAAGAGGCATGCATGTAAAACCTGTAATCTCATGAATTCTCATGAGCATAAGGAATTAAATACATGACCTGTCCTTTCCCACTCTGCTAACTGACTGTTGTCTTCCAAAGACCTCTTCTGAAGGTTCCGGTCACAAGCGGTCATCCAGTTGGGGACGGTCTTACTCCTTCACCAGTGCCGTGAGCAGAGGGTGTGTGATGGAAGAGGAGAATAAGAACGTGAAGGCTGGGGCCCAGGCAATGCTGCAGGTACATGCAGGCCACAGATGGGAGGGCCTCCAGCAGAGTCAGTTTGAACGTTTTGTTTATTGGGGTAATGTCATTATAAAGCTTGGTGATCTTCTTAGCTATGCATGAGTAAACAGCTCCTAAATTCTCATCCTTAATTTTCTTCCTGATTCAGTTCAGTTCAGTTCAGTCGCTCAGTCGTGTCCGACTCTTTGCGACCCCATGAATCGCAGCATGCCAGGCCTCCCTGTCCATCACCAACTCCCGGAGTTCACTCAGACTCATGTCCATTGAGTCCGTGATGCCATCCAGCCATCTCATCCTCGGTCGTCCCCTTCTCCTCCTGCCCCCAATCCCTCCCAGCATCAGGGTCTTTTCCAATGAGTCAACTCTTTGCATAAGGTGGCCAAAGTACTGGAGCTTCAGTTTTAGCATCATTCCTTCCAAAGAAATCCCAGGGTTGATCTCCTTCAGAATGGACTGGTTGGATCTCCTTGCAGTCCAAGGGACTCTCAAGAGTCTTCTCCAACACCACAGTTCAAAAGCATCAGTTCTTCGTGATTCCCACCTTCAATTTGTAAAGTTTTCTTTAGCCAAAGGAGACACCTGAACTGGTTACAATTCTCTGAAAGGGGTTGTTATACAGTGAATGCAGAATGACTGAGATTTAAACTCAATGACAGATTTAAAAAAAATGACTGAGATAAAAAAGTAGAGAATTACTTTAGAGAAGGGAATGGCAACCCACTCCAGTATTCTTGCCTGGAGAATCCCATGGACAGAGGAGCCTGGTGGGCTATGGTCCATGGGGTCGCAAGGAGTTGGACACAACTGAGCACAGAGTTGCCTGGATTCTAATTTGTAAGAGAAGCTTGGTGATTATGTAATAAGTTACATGCATCTTAAAAATTGCCTGTGTTTATGAAGAATACTGATTAATACAGTGATTTTTAGACATTTATCTGAATAAGTATATGAACTAGCACCAATACCATTTGGGAACATTGGAAAGAGCAACTTTGCCTATCACTCAGTCTCCCCAGACTTGGAGACTTTATCTCAAAGATAGGGATTGGGGCATTGCCTCAATCCCTATTGAAGGTTGTCAGAAGTATAAGTGAAAACACAGGGTCACTCTCTTTTCCCCACTCCCTGGCCCTCCACCCTCCTCCTCATATTGACATTCAGTTGTCCAGTTAAGCCTCCCATGCAAAGGCCAGGCTTAGGGTATGGGGAAGGCACTCATGGGTGTGGCGTGCATGGTACCCAGTTTTCAGTGATGCTGTGTTTGTCATCTGTCTCTTGAGAGGATTCCTTATCATGGGATCCTTTTGGTTTTCAAGTTAATTAGCAGTTTCATATACTGTAATTATGGGGCTTCCCTGGTAGCTCAGCTGGTAAAGAATCTGCCTGCAGTGCAGTAGACCTGGTTCAGTTCCTGGGTCTGGAAGATCCCCCACAGAAGGGATAACCTACCTACACCAGTATTCTTGGGCTTCCCTGGTGGCTCAGATGGTAAAGAACCCGTCTGCAATGTGGGAGACCTGGATTCGATCCCTGGGTTGGGAAGATCCCCTGGAGGAAGCATGGCAACCCACTCCAGTATTCTTGCCTGGAGAATCCGGTGGACAGAGGAGCCTGGCAGCCTACAGTCCATGGGGTCGCAAAGAGTTGGACATGACTGAGTGACTAAGTATAGGATACAGCACATACTGTAATGAATTTTCTCGTTTTTCATTGAAATTTGGCAAATAATCTGAAATTAGCTTTTAAAAAATCAAGATGATTTTACTTGAATAGCTTCAGAGAACTTTGGCTGAGCTCATCAGTGTCATCTGTGCACCCACTAGAGGAAGCTCTCAGGAGTCCCTGTCCTGCCCCTTCCTTCCAGCTCACTGCCCAGTTGCCATGGTTAGCCATCCCGCAGTCAGCCCATAGGGTTGCAAGTGCCTGTTTTTACCCTGAGTTCAGGTGAGTTATTTGTTTTCTAGAAGAAGTTACATCTATTTATATGAACCAGGAAAAATATTTCGACTTGATTATATAGCTCTGCTGCTAAGTCACTTCAGTCGTGTCCGACTCTGTGCGACCCCATAGACGGTAGCCCACCAGGCTACCCCATCCCTGGGATTCTCCAGGCAAGAACACTGGAGTGGGTTGCCATTTCCTTCTCCAAAGCATCAAAGTGAAAAGTGAAAGTGAAGTCGCTCATTCGTGTCCTTCCCTCAGTGACCCCATGGACTGCAGCCTTCCAGGCTCCTCCGTCCATGGGACTTTCCAGGCAAGAGTACTGGAATGGGGTGCCATCACCTATATAGCTCTAGAGCTTTAAAATTTTTTTCAGTTTAGATTTAAACAGCTGTTTTTGTTCTTATTTCATCAAGTACCTTGGTCCTTGACTTGGTTAATTAGGGAAAAGCAGCCAAATGGAGGTTTGATAAGATGAGACTGTTTTATAGTTGCTTTGACAAGTACAATTTGAATATATTAATTTTGTTGATTTATTTTTTTCTGTAACTGATACTAACATGGTAATAAATACTCAAGGAGCTGGCATTTTTTTAAAAGACTTTTTTATTGTGGACCATTTTTTAAAAAGTCTTTATTAATTTGTTATAATATTGCCTCTTTTTAAAAATATTTCACTTTTTTTAACCTCAAGTCATGTGGGATCTTAGCTCCCCAACCAGGGATTGAACCCACACCCCCTGCATTAGAAAGTGAAGTCTTAACTAGTGGACTGCCATGGAAGTCCCTAGCTTGCATTTTTGATGTTTTTTTAAAAAGTAAAATGAAAGAAGTATACTATATGAAGACTCCTCACTTTGGAATTTGCAAAAGTTTAAAATTCAATCAAGAAGCCAAGTACATGAATTAAAAAGGATCTGTATTGCAATATACCATCTATGGTACACTTTAAAAAAAAAACATTGTCACTCAAACTGCTATAGTTTGTTAGTCTAAAGGTTCTTTGCTTTCTTTTTTCTTAACTTGAAGGCTAGTAAATTCTTCACAATTGCTGCTATCATCTGTTATCAACTGTTACAGTGCTTATTTTGTGATTCTTCTTAGAAGATTGAGACATGATACATTTTTAATCTCACATAAAATAATCACAGAGGCCTCCAGCATTTTAGTTTGCCCTCTTGACTTTTGAATGTGTTCATTTCCTCTGGGTAGTTTGTGCATCTGTTTTGAGATGTTGTATTAAATGGATTTCATCCACGAGTGAGCCAACTCTGCTTGTCCCCAGATCCTTGGTGTTTGTGCTGTTGAACAGAAAGAACCAAGAGAGACTGTAGCTCTAGAAGGTAGAGAGGATCTATCCTCATCACCGAGTTGACAGTCAGAATGTCCTGACTGGGGTCAGAGCATCATCCACGTAAATGATAGCACGCTGCTCTGTTGCAGCAGAGCAGTAGCTCCCTACAGGGCAGCCTGGACCCCTGCTTTTCCCACTTCTCTACTGATAGTTCAGTTAAGTTGCTCAGTTGTGTCTGACTCTTTGTGACCCCACAGACCACAGCACGCCAGGCCTCCCTGTCCATCACAAACTCCCAGAGCTTGCTCAAACTCATGTCCATTGAGTTGGTGATGCCATCCAACCATCTCATCCTCTGTCATTCCATCTCCTCCTGCCTTCAATCTTTCCCAGCATCAGGGTCTTTTCAAATGAGTCAGCTCTTCGCATCACTGTTGGTACAGGACAAGAAACTTGTATCCTAAAGGTATGAGGCAGAGCACAGGGCACTTGGTGGACTACCTACATTTTTTTGATGTCTCAGTTTTTATCCTAAGATTCCCTTGAGTTTTGTATTCTGCGGTATTACATGTTTCTCATATCGGAAATCCATGTTCCTGGAAGATGGGCAGTGTTGGCCATGTGCTTTTGGCCACTTGCTGGCTGCCCCTTGGGTGGCACTGGCTGCCTCCTGTCAGCAAGGCCTTCAAGTCAGCAAAGGTGGAGACTCAGTGAGAATCAGGTCATATTTTCCAGCTACTGTCTGACCACTGTGCCCCTACCTTCCCTGCCCACCCGCCCCGCTACCCACCCCTACCCCACCAGGAATACTTA
>SJXQ01003117.1:0-47276 GCA_006408695.1 Aepyceros melampus | reverse complement strand
AGTGTTTCACAAAACACAGAGGAACAAGCCGAAGTCAGAGCTGAGAGCAAAGAATTTGCCAAACCAGAGGTCGTTTTGCACTCCCATTCTCTTCCAGGAGACTGTGTGGGAATGTTGCGGTTCCCAGGTTTTCTCAGGTTCAGAGGTTAAACCTGTCCCCTTGTCCGTGTCAGCCTCAGCCTCCGTCAAGACTGTGTTTTTGATAGCAGTGACTGGAACTGGGGTTTTATTGGAAAGTTACTATGTTTCTTCTTCTCAGTTTGCCGGATGGTGTGGATGGGGCTCTTTTTCTTTCTCTTGAGCATCACAGAAGGCGCACAGGCAGAGCTGACCCTAGGTGCAGCCCTCCAGCTGTGACAAGGCCGTGGGGACCCTGGACAGGGTGGGCCACCGGCTGTCCCCAGCCTTGCAGCGTTTCTTCCCTTGTCCTCCTCAAAGTCGCCGGCTGCTCCAGGCGTGTGTGCATAGGCCCCCCTGACCCCAGAGCTCTTCTCCTGAGCCTGCAAGATCCCTGGACTGTGGGCCGGGTGGGCAGGCTCAGTGGGGGTGCCTAAAGAGACTGGGATGGGCATCAGACAGAGTCACCCACAGGAGGGCAGGAGAGCCTAGAGTAGCAGAATGGGATCTAGCACGGTGTTCAGAGAAACACTGTTTCGACACGCAGGAACGTGAGAGTGGCCTAAAGGAACCAAGATTTGAGATCTCATTATCCGACTCGGACCGATTCTTGGTTTTATTGCTGATGAGGAGAAAGTTCTGAGGATGAACAAGTGATTCATGCACAAGACCGTGAACAAGTAGTTAAAGGGACCTGGTGATTTCTCTCCCTTATGCAGAAGATAACCTGCTCTGTGTTTCCATGGCATCTGGGGAAACACATGAAGGATGTAACTCAGCTGTAAGAGAAAAACGCCCCCTGGCTGTGCGAGAGAATTTGTCACCATATCACAGAGCTGAGCCATAAAGAAAGCTGAGTGCCAAAGAATTGATACTTTTGAACTGTGGTGCTGGAGAAGACTCTTGAGCGTCCTTTGAACTGCAAGGAGATCCAACCAGTCAATCCTAAAGAAAATCAACCCTGATATTCATTGGAAAGACTGATGCGGAAGCTGAAGCTCCAATACTTTGGCCACCTGATGCGAAGAATTGACTCGTTGGAAAAGACCCTGATGCTGGGAAAGATTGAGGACAGGAGGACAAGGGGACAACAGAGGATGAGATGGTTGGATGGCATCATGGACTCGATGGACATGAGTTTGAGCAAACTCTGGAAGTTGGTGAAGGACCGGGAAGCCTGGTGTACTGCAGTCCATGGGGTTGTGAAGACACAAATGGGTGACTGAACAACAACAAAGGGCTCAGGATAAATGACTCCATGATATGGAAAGGAAACACATGGGCTTTCTTCCCCAAAGACTGCTGCCTATGCAGAGTTCTATCTTGGGAAGCCTGGCATGCTGCAGTCCATGGGATCATGAAGACACGCCTTAGCGACTGAACAACAGCAATCACAGTGGGAGGTGTTACTTCCTGTCCCTAGTGTTTTATACTCTTTAAAGACCTTTCACATAAAACCCCTTCTCCATGGAGCGCTGTGATGACCACAGTCTTCAGTGGTAGAGGAGGGCAGCACTGTGCACAGAGTCGGGGTCTTCCAGGCAGAAAGCTCCACGGCCTGAGCACCCAGTGGTGCCCTTTCCCAACCCTCCTTCCTACCTGTGGGAGTGCTGTGGGGCTCGGCCACCTGACACTGCCGGCTTCAGACCTCCCCAGAAAGTCCACATTATTTTCCATCACAATAGGCAGACTTCTCAGGTTAGGTAAAATCATGGATGTGAAAATGTAAGAGTGCTGCTTAAGTTCACCTAAGCACAGCTCTCCACTGAGTGCCTTCGAGGGGCCGATACAGCTGGAGAAACAGCCTCACCCTCATTTTTACAAGGGCAGGGAGTCAGGCTGGGGTGAGACTCTTGTGATTCTGTCTGTTGATTTGGGCATAGGAGACATGCTTGTTGAACCATGGTAACATAAAGTAGTTTATTTTGATAAGTATGGTGTTCATTCTGTAATTGGCATTCAGATACTTTTGAATTCACTTCAGTTCGTCGCTCAGTCATGGCCAACTCTTTGCAACCCCATGGACTACAGCATGCCAGGCTTCCCTGTCCATCACCAACTCTTGGAGCCTACTCAGACTCATGTCCATTGTGTCTGTGATGCCATCCAACCATCTCATCCTCTGTCGTCCCTTCTCCTCCTGCCTTTAACTTTGCCCAGCATCAGGGTCTTTTCAAATGAATCGGTTCTTTGCATCAGGTGGCCAAAGTATTGGAGTTTCAGCTTCAGCATCAGTCCTTCCAATGAATATTCAGGACTGATCTCCTTTAGGATGGACTGGTTGGATCTCCTTGCAGTCCAAGGGACTCTCAAGAGTCTTCTCCAACACCACAGTTCAAAAGCATCCATTCTTCAGTGCTCAGCCTTTTTTATACTTTTGAATAACATGTGATGATCCATTTTGCTGAATTCTTACAAGAATTTCTCGTACCTCTGTGTGTGAGTGCTTTGGAGGTGTGATTAATAACATGAGTTTTTATTTTGGGTGGCCCAGGGAACAGATGTTGCAAATACTGCTCCGGATAACAGCAGCCGTCATGCAGAAGCCAAAGGATACACAAATCAAGGACTTGTTTGCCCAGAGCTTGGCAGGGTTACTGTTTAGGGTAAGTCTTTTTTTTTTTTTTTTAATTAAAACACTGCAAATGTAAGAAATGAATCGGATTTTTTCAGCAAATCAGTTTTAATCATTGAGAATTTCAAGAGTAAAATTGGACTGCCTTTAAAAAGTTTCTAGAAATTTAACTGGAAAATTTCCTTCTTGAATATTCTCTTGAGGGTTGTAATCAGTCTTTATGGTTAGTGCTGGGCCTTTAGGCCTTCCCACCTCTCTGCCATCTGCTTCCTCTTTTGATTTCCTTAAGGTTACTAGAAGTTAGGAAGACAACAAGTGCTGATAGTCTTGGTCTCAGGCCAGGTAGATTTGAAGAGGTGCAGGATGGACAGAGCATGGGTGTGTGGTTAGGATGGGAGACGTTAAGATAGGAGTGCAAGTGTAAGGGCTGTCGGGTGCTTAGTGGTTGTGTTTAAAGCCTCAGGACTGAGTGGGATCACCTGGAGGAGAGGGAATATGTCAGAGAGAAAGAAGGCCATCTCCCTGATGGTGGAGGTGAAGGATGGTGCCCCCAGGACGTGCATGTGGGCTTCCAGGGAGCAGATACAAAGGTCTGGAAGGCAGCAGAGACGTCTGGGCTAAACAGTGAGCAGATGGCCCTGGAGCCGCGAGAATGGGGACCAAGACCCAGATGGAAGGTGGGCTGGCACAGGGTGGAGGGAGTGTGGAACATGGATGAGTGCAGACAGTTCTTTTAAGAAATTATAAGGTTGGACCTTGGGGGCCATGATGGGCTGCCCCTTCCCCTCCCCGCCAGCAGGGGAGGTCCCTAAGGAAGGAGCCTCCCAGATCCCCGGGGACCAGTGACAGCACAGTCCGCCAGCTAAAGCCACCCCACCCCAGCCACGTAGAAGGACTTATCAGCCTGCGACACCTCGGCCCAACGACCTATCCAAACCCTCATCCATTAACCTGACCATCCCTCACAACAAACTTATATAAGCTGCTTCTAACACGGCCCGGGCGCGGACTTTCTCGACCTGCCTCGTTTGGGTCCAGGAATCCTGCCCAGTAGCGCTTCGTCATTAAAAAGCTTGTTAGACGTTTTTTTTTTTTTTTTTTGGTGTCCTGGTCGTCTTTTACCTAACAGAAATTTGCTTTGAAAGGGGAAGAAAGGGCTGTAGCTTGGGAGGGGGGGAGGCATCCGGGTTCACAGGATTCAAGGGAACTTTGTAAGGTTTTTTTTTTTTTTTTTTTTTTTTGATAAGTAAGGATTGGATCATGTTTCCATGCTGATGGGTAGGAGCTGGGGAAGTTGGATGGGCAGGAGGTCAAGGTGACGTGGGGTTAACAGAAGTGCAGAGGTTGAGGAGGAGGCTGGGAGCAGGGTAGGGGGCATGCTTGGGAGAGCAGGGCCCCTCGGTGCCCGTCCAGCATCCAGGGGAGGAGCTGAGCAGACTGGGGCCTGGTGGGCAGAGGTCTGCATGAGTCATCTGCTGCAAGTCAGGCAGGAGCTGGGGCAGGTGGAGGTTTACCTGTGGGAGAAATCCCTGCAGAGATGGGGGCAAGAATGTCTCAGAAGACAGAACAGGCTCCCCAGGTCCCGCCAGGACCAGCCTCAGATACTAGCATCGTTTCGAATCAGTATCTTTGTTCAAAATGATAACTGATTTCACAGTAGCTCAAGTCTTGATTGCCATTGATCAGATGCATTTTCAGAAATTAAACTCAATACCCCAAAACACTTTTTACTTTAAAACTCGACTTCATTTCAGTTGAGTCGCTCAGTTGTGTCCGACTCTTTGCGACCCCATGAATCACAGCACGCCAGGCTTCCCTATCCATCACCAACTCCTGGAGTTTACTCAAACTCATGTCCATCGAGTCCATGGTGCCATCCAGCCATCTCATCCTCTGTCGTCCCCTTCTCCTCCTGCCCCTAATCCCTCCCAGCATCAGAGTCTTTTCCAATGGGTCAACTCTTTACATGAGGTAGCCAAAGTATTGGAGTTTCAGCTTTAGCATCAGTCCTTCCAATGAACACCCAGGACTGATCTCCTTTAGAATGGACTGGTTGGATCTCCTTGCAGTCCAAGGGACTCTCAAGAGTCTTCTCCAACACCACAGTTCAAAAGCATCAATTCTTTGGCACTCAGCTTTCTTCACAGTTCAACTCTCACATCCATACATGACCACTGGAAAAACCATAGCCTTGACTAGACGGACCTTTGTTGGCAAAGTAATGTCTCTGCTTTTGAATATGCTATCTAGGTTGGTCATAACTTTCCTTCCCTGGAGTAAGCGTCTTTTAATTTCATGGCTGCAGTCACCATCTGCAGTGATTTTGGAGCCCAAAAAAATAAAATCTGACACTGTTTCCACTGTTTCCCCATCTATTTGCCATGAAGTGATGGGACAGGATGCCATGATCTTCGTTTTCTGAATGTTGAGCTTTAAGCCAACTTTTTAACTCTCCTCTTTTACTTTCACCATACTAATCTAATTTTAAGTATTTTGTCAAAAGCACACTTCTTCCAAGTGACTATTGAATTCTTTCATCAATCCATCGTTTTCAGACGCTCATAGTGGCCTGGATCCGAGCAAACCTCTGCGTGTACATCTCCCGGGAACTCTGGGATGACTTTCTTGGGGTGCTCTCCTCCCTCACGGACTGGGAGGAGCTTATCCACGAATGGGCCAACATCATGGACTCCTTGACAGCTGTGCTGGCCAGGACAGTGTACGGAGTTGAGATGACCAATCTACCTCTGGACAAGTTAAGTGAACAGAAGGAAAAGAAACAGCGAGGCAAAGGTATTCCATCTCGCCCCTCTGGTGACCCCGGGTGTCTGAGCTGAGGGTATGCATGCGTGCTAAGTTGCTCCAGTCATGTCCCACTCTTTCCGACCCCATGGACTGTAGCCCGCCAGGCCCCTCTGTCCATGGGATTCTCTAGGCAAGAATACTGGAGTGGGTTGCTGTGTCGTCCTCCAGGGGATCTTCCCGACCAAGGGATCAAACCCATGTCTCCATGTCTCCTGCATTGTCAGGTGGGTTCTTTACCACTAGCACCACCTGGGAAGTCTGAGGCAGAGTAGGAGTGTGTATTAAACCCCAGGCAGTCATTTCTTGGAATTGCATCAGCTAAACCAATGGTGTCTTTTTAACAGTGGCGTTCAGTCACATATCCTAGCTCTGTGTCCCCTTCCTAAGGATGATGGATGGATGCAGGGGCTCTGGGGGAAGGAAGAGGGAGGAGGACTGAGAGCTGTAGTGATAGCAGTGGAGGTGGGGACACCTCTGCCATCACCCTCAGAGGAGGCTGTGAAATCCATGCCGCTCTCCCCATGTCACAGACCAGGCACTCAAGAACAGAGTCCATAGTGATCGGCTCGTTTTGGGGGTCACACAGCTGAGAAGTGGTAAAGCTGGAAATCAAAGCCAGACAAGTCCCACTCAAGACACCCCAATATTTGTCATCTTTTCTGCTGCCTTCATGGGGAAGGTGGAGGATTCTGAGTCTTCCCATGATGTTGTTTAGCTTTGTTCTGTTTCAGGGTGAGAATTATAGTGAGACCTGGAATCGGATCCAGCTGGGAACATCAGCAATGGTGTCTGTTGAGATGACACTTTAGAAGTCCATCCTTGTTACGTTTTTTAAGGCTGTGACATAGTCCTTGGGTTAATTCCTTGTCCTCCAGCTTATTATGTAACCATTTTGAGTCTGCTCATAGAAATACATGTAATGCAATGGATAAAATATCTAAGGATGCTGGGACAGAATGAACAGTGTTGGAGCTCCAGCAGGTGGATAAAATGCAAGGATCCAAGTGAAGAGCCTCAGGGCTGCGCGGGGAGGCAGGGAGGGGGCAGATTTGACTCTGATCATCAACAGGGTAGCATCAGAGCATCACCGAAGGGCAGAAAGTATAAACAGCCTACCTGCCTGGCTTTTCCAGGTCCTAGGATCTGAGAGGAGTTTTTCCTCCAAAGACTCCCAGAGGGCACGTTACCTGGCATGGTCAACTGCAACCTCCACAATGGTCTTAGCATAGGTTGTGTCAGTTAACTTCGCCATGTGACAAAGAACCCCAAAATATAATGGCTTCAAATAACACTGTTTATTTAAATTATGATTTTATGGATTGGCAGTCGGGGTTGGCCTCTCTGGGATGTATCTGCTGGCCTCACAGCTGCACCTGCCATCAGCCGGGCTGTGACCTGCTCACAGCTCTGCTGTCGGGCCGGCCAGCTGTCAACTGCAGTAGTGGAGGTGAAGGGGCTGAACGTGCTTCCTCACCCCTGCAGGCTTGCTCAAGCTGTTCACCTAATGGCTTAGGGGTCCAGGAGCAGCGGGAGGGCAAGCCCATTCTCAAGTGCATTTCAGATCTCTGCTTGGCCAGTGTTTGCTGCCAAAGTATGTGATGTGTTGAAGCTCAGAGTCAGTAGGGGAGAGGATGACAGAGGATGTGGGATACAGGAAGTGCGAACCAATTATAATGATTCGTTAGCTGCAGAGACATGTAATTAACATGACTGGTTCTAGAATGTCTCCACTGCCGTCTGTGAGTAGCTCCCCGGGGCATCAATTAGTAAGAACAAGTCAGTGAGAAACCAAAACTAGCTAGTTGAGGTCCGCGGCATTCCTGTGAAACTGTCCAATCCCAGTTCAGGTTTTAGACTGTCTACTGCAATGATGTCTTTACATATTTTAGGCAGAAGATCCTTTTTTTTTCCTCCCTCGTTGAAGCTATACAGAGCCCCTTCCTTAAAAAAAATATACAAGAGTGGAGATATGGGATGAAGTCAGGGCAGGGAGGCCCAGGCTCTGGGCCTCTGTAGCAGCTCTGAGGGTCGCTGTGTAAACCCAGAGTCCAGGAGGGTCAGGATGCTTCCATCCAAGAACTTGGTTCCCTAAGACCATGGCTCTCAGCCCAGCAGAGTCTACCTGACGAGAATGCCTTTCAGGATGGAGGGAGTGGCTGAGACAAAGTAAGGATCTTCTAAAAACTCAGCACATTCCCCAACTCCTCAAATTCTTATAATCCTCCCTCCCTTTGAACCCCTAGAATATTCTCTTCCCTCCCACCGTGTGAACACAGATTCCTAGGCTTGTCAGAGATAAGCTTGTCTTGGGAAGGTAAACAACTTAAAAAATAAATGCTATTTATGGACAGATACAGAACAAATTTGGCATTTAATGACCATGACAAATATTTCTGATTTGTTCATGTTGCTTTATTCCAAAAATGGATATAAATATTTACTGTAGAAATCTTTGCTGTACAAGCAGTAGACTTGTGGAAACAAAGTACATTCTCAGAAGAATCTGGGTGTGCAAATGAGCCACAGGTGGCATCTGCCAGCCATGTGCCCAGAACCCTCTTAAGTGTCTCTTTCTCTTTTCTTCTGTATCCATTTTGATCCCTGACCACTGACTTGAGATATTTGTCTAGAGCAGTATGAGAGGAGAAAAGAAAAGATGAATCCCAGATCTTCAACATTTTACTGTTTCAGAGCTTCACTTAAAAAGGATTTCTGTATTGTTTGTAGCATTTCGTTGACTTGCTCACTTGACTATAATTAGGGTTTATGGGTGCGCATTTCTCTCGGGGATTTGTGGAGAGGTTTGCGTCTGCAGGACAGAATACTGCTCTAAAATCAGTGATCTCTCATTTTCTGGTTTATAGAAGCATTTTTTGGAGTGTCCCAGGAGCGGTAGTTGGAGAAGAAAATGGCAACCCACTCCAGTATTCTTGCCTGAAAAATTCCATGGACAGAGAAGCCTGGTGGTCAAAAAGAGCCAGACACGCCTGAGTGACTAATACACACAGGGAGCAGTGGTGTGGTTCATTTGACATTGTTCTTACATTGAGAAAGATGTATTCATGTTTTTGTACACCAGAATGAGTGCTGTGAAGATAGGAGAACTTTCTTGAGACTGTTGAAGGGGCTTGAAAAATACTTTGGCAACAGGAATTTTCAGTTGCCTGATGGATGACCCACCTCCTAAATTGCAGTGTAGGAAGTGGTACCCAGTCTGCTGCAGGAGAACCTACTGATTATACATCACTGTATGTAGGGGGTTTGCTGAGCGGCACGGGCTAGGGGAGGAATCATGAAGAAACCAGCCCCTGGATTGTGTTTCTTGTCTCATAGGCTGTGTTCCAGATTCTCAGAAAGGAAGCACTGTGGGGAGGTCCTTTTCTCTGAGCTGGCGGAGCCACCCCGACGTGGCCGAGCCCATGAGATTCAGGAGCGCCACCACGTCCGGGGTACCAGGGGTCGAGAAAGCCAGAAACGTTGTCCGCCAGAAGGCAACCGGTAAGCGCAAGTCCTAGTATTTCTCCATGGAATGGATGTATAGGAATTATAGGATTTTAATGGATTTATAAGGGTGTTTTTTTACAGCTTTAAAATTCCACTCAGAACTTAAGTTCGAGGCCTTTTACTGGCTGAGATGTCGCTATATCTTTTCAGCTTTCTGTCTGCTTTTCCAAATCGTGGTTTTTACTGTTTATTTCTAAATTCTGCATCGTGATAAAGAACTTGAGATGTGAATATCAAGTGAGATGTTGGTGCAAAAGGAGGAAATTGGCGTTTTGTTTGAACCCTGAGGAAGACAGATTCTTGGTAATCGCACAGCCAGCTGCATTGTTGTTTTGTTCAGCGTTCATCTTAAGAGATCGTGGAAACTTAGTCCACCAAAGAAAAGGAGATTAAAGCTTTAGTTTTCAGGACTGGAGGAAGAATCTACATTTCCTGCTTCTTTGGAAAATGGCACCTTACATGTTTGTTTACACGATGACCATACAGTCAGTTAGAATTAACAAGAACTTGAATGGGAACCTCCTGTTAATCACACTGTTGCTACACTCTATTCTTAAAAAAGAGAACTCTTTAGTATAAGCTTGTAAACAGTATTTAATAAGAACAAATAAAGCTCCAAGCCCTCCCAGTGACTTTGAGGCTATAACTTAAGTTTAACACAGATTCCTGTATGGGACTTAGGTGGCAGTCCAGTGGTTAAAAGACTTCACCTTCCAGTGCAAGGGATGCAGGTTCAGTCCTCATCCTAAAGACCCTACCTGCTTCACAGCAAAGAAAAACCAGAATATGAAACAGAAGCACTATTGTAACAAATTCAGTAAAGACTTTAAGAAGGGTCCACATCAAAAACAAAACCAAGTTAAGACAGGTTCGTGCAGGTTTGCTTTTCACATTAATAATGCCATGCAATTGAAATTGATATTCAGCATGTTGACTGCAGAGAGAAAGTCACAATTTCCTCTGATCATAAACCAAAGATTCATTGACACTGCAGTTTCCACTGTTCAGTCAAGGCTTCCAACAGATGCCTGAGAATCCTGTTGTTTTTATGAAAATATATTACATGTTAACCCTAACTGCCTCATTGTTTTTCCGTTAATATTTGTTGGTCATTATCCCTCCTTTACTGCTTCCTTTATCCTCTCCCTGAGGAGAGGCCCAGTTTCTGGAAACAGGCAGCTTTGAGGAAGGCTCACTCACCTATTTCCTTTCTCATCCTAACTCCTAGAGTCTCTTCTCTCTCTTCCACCAATGGATCCTTGAAAGGGATCAGAATAGGGTTCGTGCCATGCTGGAACCTCCCAGACTGCCTGTTGTCCCTCTCAATCCTTGAATTACAGAGATGACAAAAGTGCTCATTCAAAGCACTTTTTAAAACACAGGTTGCCATTCCCTTCTCCAGGGCATCTTCCTGACCCAGGGGTTGAACCCAGGTCTCCCGCATTGCAGGCAGTTTCTTTACTGTCTGAGCCACCAAGGAAGTCCAAGAATACTAGAGTGGGTAAGCCATTCCCTTCTCCCAGGGATTGAACTGGGGTCTCCTGCCTTGCAGGTAGATTCTGTACCAGCTAAGCTTCCAGGGAAACCCTCTCACATGTTAACATAGACAAATGATTATATGTTGCATGTTCTATATGCCACTACTTGGCCAAAGCACAGCTAGCTGTAGGAGAGATTGCACCTTCGTTTTTCAACAGGTATTCTCGACCAACAATACAATAGAGGTGCTGGTAGGTTTAGAAAATCCTCTGTGCCTTTCTGTTTGGCAGTGTTCTCAATTGCCTGAGAAGCCATGCAAAAACAAGTAAAATCAAGTAAAGGTGCTTGTAGAGTGTGTCACTTCAAAACCGTAAACCTGACCTTTGTAGGAGTCACTCAATCAAAAGCACTTAGAACCCTAACCTTTAACAGATAGTGGAGATGAGAGCTATTGAGTTGGACAAACCTATTATCTTCATGTATTAGGCCAAAAAGCTTGTTTGGATTTTCCATAGAATCTTACAGAAAAGCACAAGTGAACTTTTTTGCCAACCCAATATTTTATACACATGGCAACCCACTCCAGTATTCTTCCCTGGAAAATCCCATGGATAGAGGAACCTGATGGGCTATATAGCCCATAGGGTTGCAAAGAGTCAGACATGATTAAGGTAAACTTCCAAACTCATTCTATGAGGCCACCATCACCCNAAAAATCAAATCAATAAAATTAGAAATGAAAAGGGAGAGATCACAATAGACAACACAGAAATACAAAGGATCATAAGAGCCTACTATCAGCAATTATATGCCAATAAAATGGACAACATAGAAGAAATGGACAAATTCTTAGATAAGTACAACTTTCCAAAACTGAACCAGGAAGAAATAGAAAATCTCAACTGACCCATCACAAGCACGGAAATTGAAACCGTAATCAGAAACCTTCCAGCAAATAAAAGCCCAGGTCCAGATGGCTTCACAGCTGAATTCCACCAAAAATTTAAAGAAGAGCTAACACCTATCCTACTCAAACTCTTTCAGAAAATTGCAGAGGAAGGTAAACTTCCAAACTCATTCTATGAGGCCACCATCACCCTAATACCAAAACCTGACAAAGACGCCACAAAAAAAGAAAACTACAGGCCAATATCACTGATGAACATAGATGCAAAAATCCTTAACAAAATTTTAGCAATCAGAATCCAACAACACATTAAAAAGATCATACACCATGACCAAGTGGGCTTTATCC
Source organism: Aepyceros melampus (assembly GCA_006408695.1). Classification (NCBI taxonomy): domain Eukaryota; kingdom Metazoa; phylum Chordata; class Mammalia; order Artiodactyla; family Bovidae; genus Aepyceros; species Aepyceros melampus. The sequence goes on along the minus strand of SJXQ01003117.1, from coordinate 35,541 downwards.
CAGGGATGCAAGGATTCTTCAATATCAAGCTAACACCTATCCTACTCAAACTCTTTCAGAAAATTGCAGAGGAAGGTAAACTTCCAAACTCATTCTATGAGGCCACCATCACCCTAATACCAAAACCTGACAAAGACGCCACAAAAAAAGAAAACTACAGGCCAATATCACTGATGAACATAGATGCAAAAATCCTTAACAAAATTTTAGCAATCAGAATCCAACAACACATTAAAAAGATCATACACCATGACCAAGTGGGCTTTATCCCAGGGATGCAAGGATTCTTCAATATCTGCAAATCAATCACTTTTTTTTAAAATAAGGCAATTTCAGGAATGAGATTTTTCATGGTATAGTTAAGTTTGAGATTCATTTTTTAGATTATAGAAGAATGTCAAAGCTACTGATTTTTGGAAAAGGGCATTATGACATGACAGTGGATTTAACCTGTTAACACAAGTTGAGGAACTGATGTTTTCTTTTCTCTAAAGATACTCCTATTGATATAAGAATGTCATGGAATAGTGACAAAAAGAGGAACAAGCATCTGACAAATTTTCAAGCTATTTAAACATTGGATGTGTTCCACCATTTTCCCCAGGATATCTTCTAATAAAAATATTTGTCTCAATAAATGTTTAGTATCAAAAGTATTCTTTGGTCTCAAAATGTTAATAATATAATCAAGTATTACAGATTATGTCTCTGCTTGGCATAGCAGAGAACTACTGATATAAGCATTTCCATATATTAAAAATTATCTACAAACTTTTCAAAAATTTTTTCTTGATTAAGCTCTTCAACTTTGACTTTTTAAATTCTGTTTTGTGAATGCTAATTTTGTAGATAGCTATTGCATACTTGGGTCAACTCACTGCACCTCTGTGGTGCATGAAGAAAGTTCTTTTCATGTCAGTTTATTTTGCTGAGCCTATAACCATGTTCAAACTGCAACACAACACACTCATGAGTTTTGATAAATTGGCATATCTAGGTAATCACTACTTCAATCAAAATGTTACTGAGTCCAAGTTCCTACTGTTCTCCACAGGACAGGTCAATAAATTCAGAGACTAGGCATTGGGGCAAAGAATAGTGATTTTATTTGAAAACCCAATAGACCAGAAGATGTCATGCTAGTGTCCCAAGCAACCATATTACCCCAATTAGAATTCAGTCTTCTTTTATACTAACAAGAGAGAGAGTGTGACAGGAGAGGCAGGGCCGGGCCCAAGGGCAGCCTCCTCATGCATAGGCATTAGGCAGAAGGCAAAGCCACCTCCTTGTTTAGCACTTAATGAGGCCATGACACATGACGAATGACATCTAAAACAGAAGTTTTATAACAACTGAGCAAGAATCTTCAACCTTGAAAACCAGGAAACATGCAAATAAAAATGCACAGATTGATGATGAGTGAGTGAAGGACAAAAGCAACCAACCACAGTCTCCACATTCTGGTAGTATAGGAGATTTTCCAGCCTGATACATGAGCAGAGTGTGTTTCAAGTCATCCTCCAGTAACACTGGCCACATCATAATATTATTATAATATCATTAGCATCATGGTATTGTTCTCCCCATTGTGTGGGTTTCACTTGGGTGCTCACAGGAAAGATTCAAAATGGAAGCTGGTGGAAGCCCAGGTAAGGAATTGAAGATGACAGGATCACAGGGAAGGGAAAAAGGGAGTCACCATCATCTAAATCCCAGAAGACTGACCCCAATTTAACAATCTAAGCTTCCTCTATTATGTGTGCCTCATTAGAGAGGAAGTCCACACTATTCTCTGAGTGTGTAACTTTCACTTCTGCCCTAAATAAACTGCTTCTTTGTGTGCTCTCCCACACATACTGTGCTTCTAATAATCTCTGTGCCTGCTTTACAATCTCAGTCTCTTTGTGAAAGTCTTTCTTCAAAGAAGACAAAAACTGAAATCTTCTTTGAACTGAAATCAATTGTTACAGAACTTTTCAAGCTGGCCAGACCCTAGAGGAGAGAAGTGATAATTTTTTGTTCTTGCAGCTGTCCATGTAGGGCTGGTCAAGTAAACCTCCAACAAGATGAATGTTATTCTCTGTTGTACACCTTTTTTTATCTCTATATAAATGAAAAGTACTATGACTTTAAAGGTCAAACAGGAGAGCAGAACCTTGAGAATGGGCTATCATGTGTGTTTCAGGCTATAGGCAACAGAATTTTACAATGGTACAGGGCCAACATGACTAAGCATGGGCAACAGAGCACAAAATTTAGAGCTAAAGGAACATCCAGTCAGGTTTGTTCTTTTCTGTTACAAAGCTACAGACGATTGACAACATCCCAAAGTATTTCCTTTGTAACACTTCCCAGTCCAACCCACCCCCCCACCTCCATCCATAGCAACTATTGCACTTCCATTTGTCACAATATGTTCATCTGTCCTCGCTAGAATTTCAAATAAATGGAATCATAGAGGAGATGGTCGTTTTTGTTCACTTGCTCCAAAATTTTGCCAGGTTATGGTTTTGCCAGTCATTTTATTTTAGACATTCTAAAGTACCTGTCAGTCAGTCAGTCAGTCAGTTCACTAGCTCAGTCATGTCCGACTCTTTGCGACCCCATGAATCGCAGCACTCTGGGCCTCCTTGTCCATCACCAACTCTCGGAGTTCACTCAAACTTATCTCCATCGAGTCAGTGATGCCATCCAGCCATCTCATTCTCTGTCATTCCCTTTTCCTCCTGCCCCCAATCCCTCCCAGCATCAGAGTCTTCCAATGACTCAGCTCTTCACATGAGGTGGCCAAAGTACTGGAGTTTCAGCTTTAGCATCAGTCCTTCCAAAGAACACCCAGAACTGATCTCCTTCAGAATGGACTGGTTGGATCTCCTTGCAGTCCAAGAGACTCTCAAGAGTCTTCTCCAACACCACCGTTTGAAGGCATCAATTCTTCGGCACTCAGCTTTCTTCACAGTCCAACCCTCACAAAGAGCTTTTCATTCTCATGTGAAATTGCATCTTACCTGATAACTGACATTGAATATCTTCTCATGTGCTTTTTGACCTCTCTTCTATCTCACTTTGGCTTCCCCAGTAGCTCAGCAATAAAGAATCTGCTTGTAGTGCAGGAGACACAGGAGATGTGAGTTCAGTCTCTGGGTTGGGAAGATCCCTTGGAAAGGGGAAGGCACTCCATCCACTTGGGCATTCTTTCCTGGAGAATACCATAGATAGAGAAGACCAGCAGGGTATACTGTTCATAGGGTCACAAAGAGTGGGAGATGACTCAAGCGACTTAGCACATATCTCATTTTATGAAGTGTTTTTGAAAATATTTTGTTCAGCTTCATGGGTTATTTTCTAATAATTGAGTTTTAAATGATACTAACATCTTCTGTATATAGTCATTATTCAAATATATTTACTGTATATATTTTCTCCCAGCCAGTGACTTGCCTTCTGATTTTCTAAATGGTGTCTATGGCATCTCTTAAAGAGCAGAATTATCCTTTAATTTTCATGAATGCTGATTTGCCATTTTATTCTCTTTATGATCTAAGAAAACTTTGCCTACCCAAAGAAATAAAGATTTCCTCCTATGTTTCCCATTTTTCTATAGTGTTTCATATTGTACTTTTGTGTTTAAAATTGTGATCTATTTGGAGTTAAAATTTTCATTTAGTATAATATGAGTAACCTTATTTGCTTATTTATTTTTTGATATCAATTTCTCTAAACATTATTTTAAACTTCCTTTTTCTGTGAAATTCCCTTAGAAACATTAATGAAAATTTGTCACATATAAATGGGTAGGTCTGTTTCTGAGACCAAGCTATAATGCCTCCCACACCAAAGACCAATAAATTGAGAGACTAGGTGTTGAGACACAAAAAAAGATGTCCTTTACATTATAGGGGACTGGAATGCAAGAGTAGGAAGTCAAGAAACACTTGGAGTAACAGGCAAATTTGGCCTTGCAGTACAGAATGAAGCAGGGCAAAGGCTAATAGAATTCTGCCAAAAGAATGCACTGGTCATAGCAAACACCCTCTTTCAACAACAGAAGAGAAGTCTCTACACATGGACATCATCAGATGGTCAACACTGAAATCAGATTGATTATATTCTTTGCAGCCAAAGATGGAGAATCTATATACAGTGAGAAAAAAAAAGACCAGGAGCTCACTGGCTTAGATAATAAACTCCTATTGCCAAATTCAAACTTAAATTGGAGAAAGTAGGGAAAACCACTAGGCCATTCAGGTATTACCTAAATCAAATCCCTAACAGTTATACAGTGAAAGTAAGAAATACATTTAAGGGACTAAATCTGATAGATAGAGTGCCTGATGAAATATGGATGGAGATTCATGATATTGTACAGGAGACGGGGATCAAGACCATCTCCAAGAAAAAGAAATGCAAAAAAGCAAAATGACTGTCTGAGGAGGCCTTACAAATAGCTGTGAAAAGAAAAGAAGCCAAAAGCAAAGGAAAAAAACAGAGATATACCCATTTGAAAGCAGAATTCCAAAAATAGCAAGGAGAGATAAGAAAGCCATGTGACCAGAGCAAAGAAATAGAGGAAAACAACAGAATGGGAAAGACTAGAGATCTCTTCAAGAAAATTAGAGATACCAGGGGAACATTTCATGCAAAGACGGGCTCAATAAAGGACAGAAATGGTATGGCCCTAACACAAGCAGAAGATATTAAGAAGAGGTGGCAAGAATACACAGAAAAGCTGTACAAAAAAGATCTTCTTGACCCAGATAATCATGATGGTGTGATCATTCACCTAGAGCCAAACATCCTGGAATGCGAGATCAAGTGGGTCTTAGCAAGCATCGCTACAAACAAAGCTAGTTGAGGTGATGGAATTCCAGTTGAGCTTTTACAAATCCTAAAAGCTGATGCTGTGAAAGTGTTGCACTCAAAATGCCAGAAAATCTGGAAAACTCAGCAGTGGCCACAGGACTGGAAAAGGTCAGTTTTCATTCCAATCTCAGAGAAAGGCAAAGCCAAACAATGTTCAAACTCTCACACAGTTGCACTCATCTCACATGACAGTAAAGGACTGCTCAAAATTCTCCAAGCCAGGCTTCAACAGTATGTGAACCATGAACTTTCAGCTGTTCAAGCTGGTTTTAGAAAAGGCAGAGGAACCAGAGATCAAATTTCCAACATCCGCTGGATCATGGAGAAAGCAAGAGAGTTCCAGAAAAACATTATTTCTGCTTTGTTGGCTATGTCTAATCCTTTGACCATGAGGATCACAATAAAGTATGGAAAATTCTGAAAGAGATGGGAATACCAGACCACCTGATCTGCCTCTTGAGAAACCTATATGCAGGTCAGAAAGCAACAGTTAGAACTGGACATGGAACAACAGACTGGTTCCAAATAGGAAAAGGAGTAGTATATCAAGGCTATATATTGTCACTCTGCTTATTTAACTTATATACAGAGTACATCATGAGAAACACTAGGCTGGAGGAACCACAAGCTGGAATCAAGATTGCTGGGTGAAATATCAAAAACCTCAAATAGCCAGATGACACCACCCTTATGGCAGAAAGTGAAGAAGAACTAAAAAGCCTCTTGATGAAAATGAAAGAGGAGAGTGAAAAAGTTGGCTTAAAGCTCAACATTCAGAAAACGAAGATCATGGCGTCTGGTCCCACCACTTCATGGTAAATAGATGGGGAAACAGTGGAAACAGTGTCAGACTTTATTTTTTTTGGGCTCCAAAATCACTGCAGATGGTGACTGCAGCCATGAAATAAAACGACGCTTACTCCTTGGATGGAAAGTTATGACCAACCTAGACAGGATATTAAAAAGCAGAGACATTACTTTGCCTACAAAGTTCCGTCTAGTCGAGGCTATGGTTTTTCCAGTAGTCATGTATGGATGTGAGAGTTGGACTATAAAGAAAGTTGAGCACTGAAGAATGGATGCTTTTGAGCTGTACTGTTGGAGAAGACTCTTGAGAGTTCCTTGAATTGCAAGGAGATCCAATCAGTCCAACCTAAAGGAAATCAGTCCTGAGTGTTCAATGGAAGGACTGATGTTGAAGCTGAAACTCCAATACTCTGGCCACGTGATGTGAAAAGTTGAGTCATTGGAAAAGACCCTGATGCTGGGAGAGATTGATGGCAGGAGAAGGGGACGACAGAGGGTGAGATGGTTGGCTGGTATCACCAACTCAATGGACATGAGTTTGAGTAAACTCTGGGATTTGGCGATGGCAGAGAGGCTTTGCTTGCTGCAGTCCATGGGGTTGCAAAGATTCGGACATGACTGAGCAACTGAATTGAACTGAACTGAGGTGTTGGAGGAAAAGGAATAGTGACTATTCAGACAGCCAGCAAACCAAGAATAAGGCAGAATACTGTCCCAAAGAAGCACATAAATGGAGTTGTAATTTAAGCTTCTTTTATACTTCTACTCAGTTCAGTTCAGTAGCTCAGTAGCTGACTCTGCAATTTATACTACTTTATACTAAAGGGGAAAGAGGTGTGGCTTGTGGTTCCAAACTTCTTGGTACAGAAATTCTTTGCTCTTGTTCAGGTAGGACTGATCACAATATTCCTGAAAACCTTCAATAACACAATTATTTTCTGTTAGCAACATCTATATGAATGGAAAACTATTATTTTTTTATTTTCTTACCTTTAAAGGTCAGAGCATGAGAATCTGTTATCCCCATAACTATTAGTTATCCCCATAACTAAGATAATCCCATTTTGAGGATTCTACATGATGCCAGTATTAAAAGGACATATACCTTTGACTAGGAAGAACAAAAACTTTTTCCAGCACTATATGAGCTTCAGAAATTGTTCCATCTCATCTTCTTAAATAATTCTTCTATCCCCACCCTCCTTGGGTACTTTTCTTATTGGTTCTGATGAGAATTTTATTAAAGACTTGAGGTAATCCCCTCAGAGATCACTAGAATGGTGATTTTCTATAGCTCTTTCTGCAGGTTCCTTCACTTTGGTATGTTGCTCTGCAAAATTTAGCTTCCTTGGCCTCCAGGAATGCCAAATTGCATATTTTCTCTACTCTTTGAGACTTCTGGACTTTGTTTGATTCCCCCTTCCTGTATCACAACTTGGAAAATCTTTCTAGACAATAAGGAAACCCTCTCATGGGGCTCAAATAATTTCTTCCTCATTTCTTAGGAATCACTGCCTATTAACTAGTTATACAAAGCCATCATTTCAAGTAATTTTCTAAGTTTTTGGTAATTTAAGACATAGGGTAATTTCATCCTTGTTTCTTCACAGTTAGAAATTAAATAGCCATTTGAGATTTTGCCTTTTGATCACAATAGAGTGTCAAGAATCTTAACTTTAAATAACCAAGATACTGGATGAAATACATGAAATCACTGTTTTAAGACATCAGTCAGTGGGTAGCAGCGAAACATGATTCCTGAGACAAGGGAAACAAATGAGGGGAGCTTTATGACCACACCAGCTCTTGCTTTGAAAGCAACATACATTTATTGAGAGCCGACATAAATAATAGCAACTCAATGAGAGTCCAATAGCCTCAAAGGATAAAAAATAAGATGAGATTCTGGGGAATATGAGGTAGCTGGTAATTTCAGGGGAAAATTCCAGAAAGGAGACTATACTTAGAAAAGACTTCCTAAAAGCATAGGCATCCCCTTGAATCCTTGCTGAATTCTAGGTTGCCAGTGTCCAGCTAAAGCAGCCAGGGAATCAGCCTGACGGGGTGAGTGGTGTTGGCAGATGATGATGTAGCCTCTGACTCATAGTACAGAACTACATGTTTATTTCAAGCTTTAGGTTCTCTTTTATACTTTGACAAAAGCATTAGGCCAGAGGTTTGACGTTTTTAGTTTCCCCCACCCAGATTTACTGTATTTAACTTGTGATCACATTGTAACTCATGCTACATTTCTCAGTTTATTTCTTATCTTTCTAAATCCTGCTTGCCCCTAGCATCTTAAGATCACTATCTCCTAAAAAGGCTTCTAGCTATTCTTAATTATTCCTAAACTCTAAACTCAGCAATCTTTTTTTTGCCATAAATATTTCCCTCACAAACAGGTTTCAGATAACAATCCTTCCCATGGCCTCAAGCTGCAGCCTACATGCTCATCCTGGAACATTCTTTGTAAAGATCCTCGAACAAATGTAAATGGTTACTTTATAGATTATTTTCTGGGCACCACTGTAGAAGGCTTTGTGCTTTCTCATGCTTCTCTCAAGCACCTTAACATTCTTTCCAGCCAACTCAACTGAAGAAAGGAAAGAAAAGTCAGAATCACAAGGCCTAACTCATTCATCCCGGAGCTGTGCCTGCGAGATGAGGAGAGGGTGTTGGGGCCGGGTAATGCCTAACACGGCTCCCGACACTAGGCAATGCATGTATCCAATGAAAGGATACACAGAAGGGCAAAGACCAAACATGGATTTTCAAAATGAGTAATTTTCAAGCTCACACAAAGTGATAGGATATTTGAACTGCATCCAGTAAGTGTGGACTCCTAAGTACTTAACTGGGGAATAAAATATTTAGTTGAATACCTCTCCCAAAAGAAAACCCCATACTCAGATAGCTTCATTGGTTTGCTTTACCAAACACTCGATGATGGAAAAATTGTAATCTCATGCAGATACTTTCAGAAACAGAAATATAGTAAATACTTCAACTCACTAATTTGACTCCAGTGTTACCCTGATACAAAAACCAAAGACAAGAGTACCACACTAAAAAAGTACAAAACCAAAATGAGACAATATTACCTGATTCACACAGAGGTTGCAATCCTTCCAACATTTTAACAAATTAAATGCAGCAATATATATTAAAAGAGGGCAATGCACTGTAACAAAGTGGTTCATATTCTTGGAATGCAAGGTTGGTTTACCATCAAAAAAAAATAATCAGTGTAATTCATTATTTTCAGATAGTAAGGAGGAAAAGAATTATATTATTAATATATGAAGAAAATTATTTAATAAAATTCAATATCCATTCCTGAAAAACTTTCAATAAACTAGGACAAGGAGAAAACTTCTTAATCTAATAAAACACATCAATGAAAAACCTACAGCTAATACAATACTTAATTTTAAATCTCTATCAACCTCTGTTTCTGACTGTGAAGGAACAAGAAGGATGAGGTTTACCCTATGTCTTAAATTATTGATGCTACTGGACTCTTTTGAGTTATTATTCTTTAATGTCAGTTCTCAAGAAATTGTTCAAAGCAGGAGATGGTGAGGTCTTATTCCCTCATTTGTTTCCCTTATTTCTGAATGTCTCACTGCTACTATTGACCGATGTCTTAAAACAGTGATTTCCATGTATTTCGTCCAGTATCTTGGTTATTTAAAGTCAAGATTCTTGAAATTCTATTGTAGTCAAAAGGAAAAATCTCAAATTGCTATTTAAATACAAATTAACTATAGAAGCAATCACTTCTAGCTAGCCCAAGAATTAGTTATTTTCCTATGCAAAGAATGTCACAATACAGACTGCTTTAAAATACATTTTCATTTCTTCTCAAGATATCTAGAAATTTAAAATTCAATATGAATAAAGTATTTATTATTTCATTAATTATAATGTTTATTATAGCAAAAGTAAATGTTATTACTATACTCAGTTGTTACAGCTAACAATAATTGTTAGCCCTTCTAGAGTTTAAATTGAAATTTTAGGATCAAAAAGATACTAAATATAGTTCTTATTTTCATTTATTTTATGATATAGAAATAATTTTATTATTTAGCCTTGATAGATTTTAATTATTTTATGTATGTGTATATATATATATATATATACACACACACATATATAGTGGGTTACCATTTCCTTCTCTATACATATATAGTGGGTTACCATTTCCTTCTCCAGAGGATCTTTCCAACCCAGGGATTGAACCCAGGTCTCCCGCATTGCAGGCAGACGCTCTAACCTCTGAGCCACCAGGGAAACCCCATATATATATATATATATAAGGGCAAAGGCACCCCACTCCAGTACTCTTGCCTGGAAAATCCCATGGACAGAGGAGCCTGATAGGCTGCAGTCCATGGAGTCGCTAAGAGTCAGATATGACTGAGCGACTTCACTTTCACTTTTCACTTTCATCCATTGGAGAAGGAAATGGCAACCCACTCCAATGTTTTTGCCTGGAGAGTCCCAGAGATGGGGGAGCCTGATGGGCTGCCATCTATGGAGTTGCACAGAGCTGGGCACAACTGAAGTGACTTAGCAGCATACACACACACACACACACACACACACACACATGGGGCTTCCCTCATAGCTCAGTCAGTAAAGAATCTTCTGCAATATAGGAGATATGGGTTCAATTCCTGGGTCGGGAAGATCCCCTGGAGAAGAAAATGGCAATCCACTCCAATATTCTTGCCTGGAAAATCCCATCGACAGAGAAGCCTGGTGGACTACAGTCCATGGGGTTGCAAGAGTCAGACATGACTTAGTGGCTAAAACCACCATACATACATATATATATATATATATATATATATATATATTAGTTATTGATTCAGCCAATTCACTTCAGTCACTCAGTTGTGTCCAACTCTTTGTAACCCCATGAACCGCAGCACAACAGGCCTCCCTGTCCATCACCAACTCCCAGAGTCCACCTAAACCCATGTCCATCCAGTCGGTGATGCCATCCAACCATCTCATCCTCTGTCCTCCCCTTCTCCTCCTGCCCTTAGTCTTTCCCAGGATCAGGGTCTTTTCAAATAAGTCAGTTCTTCGCATCAGGTGGCCAGAGTATTGGAGTTTCAGCTTCAACATCAGTCCTTCCAATGAACATCCAGGACTGATCTCCTTTAGGATGGACTGGTTGGATCTCCTTGCAGTCCAAGGAACTCTCAAGAGTCTTCTCCAACACCACAGTTCAAAAGCATCAATTCTACAGTGCTCAGCTTTCTTTATAGTCCAACTCTCACATACATACATGACGACTGGAGAAACCATAGCCTTGACTTGATGGACCTTTGTTGACAAAGTAATGTCTCTGCTTTTGAATATATCTAGGTTGGTCATAACTTTTCTTCCAAGGAGTACACGTCTTTTAATTTCATGGCTGCAGTCACCATCTTCAGTGATTTTGGAGCCCCTCAAAAATAATGTCTGACACTGTTTCCACTGTTTCCCCATCTATTTGCCATGATGTGATGGGACTGGATGCCATGATCTTCGTTTTCTGAATGTTGAGTTTGTCCTTACCACTTGATAAAGAGATTTTCTTTTCTCTGCTATATATTCTTGCCTCCTTTGTCAAAGATAAGGTGTCCATAGGCATATGGATTTATCTTTGGGTTTTCTATTTGTTCCATTGATCCATATTTCTGTCTTCGTACCAGTACCATACTGTTTTCATGACATGACCAGCTGTTATCCTTATGGGGAATCCCCTTGTGTGTTAATTGTTTTTTTTTTTTTTTTCCCTTGCTGCTTTTAATATTTGCTCTTTGTATTTGATCTTTGTTAATTTGATTAATATGTGTTTTGGGATGTTTTGCCTTGGGTTTATCCTGTTTAGGACTCTCTGGGTTTCTCAGACTTGGGTAGCTATTTCCTTCCCCATTTTAGGTAAGTTTTCAGCTACTATCTCCTCAGGTATTTTCTCATGGTCTTTCTTTTTGTCTTCTTCTGGGACTCTTATGATTCAAGTGTTGGGGTGTTTGACATTTTCCCAGAGGTCTCTGAAGTTGTCCTCATTTCTTTTAATTCTTTTTTTTTTCTTTTTTCCTCTCTGCTTCATTTATTTCCACCATTCTATCTTCCACCTCACTTATCTTATCTTCTGCCTCATTTATTCTACTGTTGGTTCCCTCCAGAGTGTTTTTTATCTCAGTTATTGCATCATTAATTATTGATTGACTCTTTTTTATTTCTTCTAGGTCCTTATTAAACATTTCTTGCATCTTCTCAATTCTTGTTTCCAGACTATTTTTCTGTAGCTCCATTTTGTTTTCAAGATTTTTGATCATTTTTACTATCATTATTCTGAATTCTTTTTCAGGTAGACTCCCTAGCCCCTCCTCTTTTGTTTGGTTTGCTGGGCATTTATTGTGTCCCTTTAGCTCCTGAATATTTATCTGGGTTTTCATCTTATTTAGAACACTGTGTTTGGGGTGGCCTTTCTGTATGCTCGAAGTTTGTGGTTCCTATTTATTGTGGAGATTCCTCCCTGTTGGTGGGGTTGGGCAAGTGGCTTGTCAAGGTTCCCTGGTTAGGGAAGCTTGTGTCACTGTTCTGATGGGTGGGGCTGGGTCTTTTCTCTCTGGAGTGCAATGAAGTGTCCAGTAGTAAGTTTTGAGGTATCTATGCATTTGGTGTGACTTTGGCAGCCTGTAAATTAATGCTCAGGGCTATATTCCTGTGTTGCTGGAGAATTAGTGTGGCGTGTCTTGCTCTGGAACTTGTTGGCTCTTGAGTGGGGCTTGGTTTCAGTATAGGTATGGAGGCTTTTGGATGAACTCTTGTCAATGTTCTCTGGAGTCAGGAATTTTCTGGTGCTCTCAAGTTTTGGATTTAAGCCTCCTGCCTCTGGTTTTTCAGTCTCATTCTTACAGTAGCCTCAAGACTTCTCCATCCATACTGCACCAATGAGAAAACATCTAGGTTAATGGAGAAAAGATTCTCTACAGTGAGGGACATTCAGGTTTGCAGAGTTACATGGAGAAGAGAAGAGGGAGGAAAGCGATAGAGGTGACCAGGAGGAGAAGAGGGGGAATTAAAAGGGGAGAGAATAATATAACCAGTAATCAATTCCCTATGTGCTCTCTACAGCTTAGAACACCCAGAGGGTTCACAGAATTACATAAAGAAGAGAAGAGGGTGGAAGGAAATAGAGGTGATGAGGAGAAGAGGATGAGTCAAAAGGAGAGAGACAAATCTAGCCAGTAATCAATTTCTGAAGAATTCTCCACAGCCTGGAATACCCAAAGAGATTCACAGCATTGGGTAGAGAAGAGAAAGTGAAGGCAGGAGACAGAGGTGACCTGCAGGAGAAGAAGAAGAGTCAAAAGGGGGAGAGGTCAATCAAGACAGTAATCACACTCCTATGTAAAAATGGGTACTGAAGATTGGACTTTTAAAGGTACAAAATTGATAACAGATACTGAAAAGCAAAGATTAAAAATCTAGAGTAGAGGTTAGACTCTCAAAAATACAATATTAAAAAAATCACAAAAATTATAAAATATATTATGAAATTTGCTTTAAAAGTAAGGTCTTTTTTGCAAGGTAATAGTAGGTTATAAAAATGAAAATTAAAGGAGTAATAAAAGGCTTAAAAATAAAAATAAATTTAAAATAATAATAGTAAAATATATCTAGGAATCTCTCTGGAGCTGTTGAGGGAAGTTGGAGTCAGTTCAGTTTCAGATTTGTCCTTGCTCCTGCTTTTACTTCTTCTCAAGGTCTATAGGCCCCTTCCAATGTAGTCGGTGCTAACTATAGGGTTTTAATCTATTGCACCTGTCACTTCCCAAGCAGTTCCCTCTGTTTATTTTGGCTTCTTCTGTTTGCAAGTCTCTTCAGTAAGAATTATCTCACCCTGACACAAGGGGATGGAGGTAGTCACTTATTTAGGCTCACTTGTTCAGTTGTGCTGTGAGAAGGAAGAAACAGCACAAACAAATATCACTGGTATGTGTGGGGAGTGCTCACAGTGTCTGGGCCACACTGGGTTTGCTCCCATTCATGGCATGTGTGCTTTCCCAGGCTACACTGCTCAGGCTCCAGGTTGCTCTGCAGGGGAACTTTCTAAAGCATGCCCTGGGTTGCCTGCACTTCCCAGGTCTAAGCTGCTCAGGTTCATGTTCTCAGGTACTCCACAAAGGCACAGACTCAGCTGGGCCTGCATTTTGTGCCCTTCCCAGGTCCAAGCAGCTCAGGTGACCAGGTGCTTGGTGAGCGCACTCTACCCAGGTAGGGTGGTGCATCTTTTCACCTCCCTGGTCCCAGCCGCTCAGTTTCCTAGGTGCTCAGCAGGATTGTCATCTCAGGTGTGCTGTGTGTCTTCTTGGGGAGCTGATGTCTGGCTGCGACCCTGCTGGCGGATATCAACCATCCAGGATCCCAGGAAGACTTGGTTAGCAACTGGGAGCCTGCTCACTGTTTGGTAGAGGATGCCGTCTCTGGGGCCAAGATTGCCCCTCACTGGCTCTGGCTGTTGCCTGCTTGCCTCTCTGCCTCCGATGGGAGATGGGCTGGTCCGCAGCTGGCTCTCTCTCCTCTGGTATTCGCTCAATCCTTTGTTCTGTGAGCAGGCCTGGCTGTGCCTTAGGTTAAAGCTTTTCGTGGGAAAGTTCTCTCTCTCTCTCTTTTCTTTTTTTTCCTCTTTCTGGCTATCCCACAGTTTGGGTTGCTATCTCACATTAGCTCCTCAGATTGTTCTCAGGGCATTCAGGCCTGGTCCTTACCCTAAGCAATGCAGCCCCTTGTAGTGGATGTGAGCATCTGGGCTACTTCTCCGCTGTGGGTAATCTGTGGGTTTTATTTATTTATTTATTTTCCTCCTGGTTATGGTGCCCTCTGAGATTCCAAAACTCCCCACAGACCCACTGGTGAGAGATTTCCTGGTGTTTAGAAACTTCTCTTTTACAACTCCCTCCTCAGGATGGGTCTCCATCCCTAACTCTTTTGTCCCTCTTTATATCTTTTATAGTTTTTTCCTACCTCCTTTCAGAAGACAATGGACTGCCTTTCTGGGTGCCTGGTGTCCCCTGCCAGTGTTTAGAAGTTGTTTTGTGGAATTTTCTCACTGTTCAAATGATATTTTGATGAATTTGTGGGGGAGAAAGTGGTCTCCCTGTCATATTGCTCCGCCATCTTAGGACCACCCCATACTCTTAAAATCAAATATTCTTCCTATTTTAAAATATATTTTGCAATTTCATATCTTAGTAATAGCTGTTTCTAAATATAAACTTTTTCTAATTATTCAACTCAAAAGTACAAAGATATTTAACTCATAATTAGTAAGTTTCAAGGAATTTTCTAGAATATATATGAAGGTTTTGTTTCCAAATCAAAATATGTATGTTACTTTTATATCTTTATTTACAAGATTAACAGTTGCAATGATTGTTCAAAATATAACACTTTAAGACAGAAGAAAAATGAAAAAGTTAAACTACTCAGAACAATCTGAAAAGATATTAAAATGGAATAAGAGGGGTAGTCCCAATAATGATAATAGTGAAGGTACTTATATTGAACTGAACCTCCTTCTAGTAACAACTATAAGCTCATAACACAACACAGCTTTTTTTTTTTTTTGAATTTTATTTTTTTATTGAAGGATAATTGCTTTATAGAATTTTGTAGTTTTCTGTCAAATCTTAACATGAATCAACCATAGGTATACATATATCACCTCCGTTTTGAACCTCCCTCCATCTCCCCCCCATCCCACCACTCTAAGTCCATACACAGCCACTGTTTGAGCTTCCTGCGTCATACAGCAAATTCCTGTTGGCTATCTGTTTTACATATGGTAATGTAAATTTCCCTGTTACTCTTTCAATACATCTTACCCTTTCCTCCCATCTCCCCATGTCCATAAGTCTATTCTCTATGTCTGTTTCTCCATCGCTACCCTGTAAATAAATTCTTCAGAACCGTTTTTCCTTTTATGTGTGATAGAATATGATATTTATTTTTTTCTTTCTGACTCACTTAACTCTGTATAATAGGTTCTTGGTTTATTCTCCTCATCAGAAGTGACTCAAATATGTTCCTTTATGGCTGGGTAATATTAAATTGTGTATACGTACCATAACTTCTTTATTTATTCATCTGTTGATGAATGTCTAGGTTACTTCCATATTCTAGCTATTGTAAAGGGTATTGCAATGAACAATGGGACACATGTGTCATTTTAACCCTGGTTTCCTCAGGGTATATACCTAGTAATGGGTTTGCTATGTCATATGGTAGTTTCATTCCTAGCTTTTTAAGGAGTCTCCATATCATCTTCCATAGTGGCTGTTATCAATTTACATTCCCACCAAAATTTCAAGAGCATTCCCTTTTCTCCACACAGTTTCCAGCATTTATTGTTTGTAGAATTTTTAATGATGGCCATTCTGACTGGTGTGAGATAATATCACCTTGTGATTTTGATTGGCATTTCTCTAATAATGAGCGATGTTGAGCATCTTTTCATGTGTTTGTTAGCCATCTGTATATCTTCTTTGGAGAGATGTCTGTTTAGGTCTTTTTCTAACTTTTTGATTGGGTTGTTTTCCTGGTATTCAGTTGTATGAGCTGCTTGTATATTTTGGAAATGAATCCATTCTCAATCGTTTCATTTACTATTATTTTCTCCTATTCTGAGGGTTATCTTTTCACCTCGCTCATAATTTTCTTTGCTGTGCAAAAGCTTTTAAGTTTAATCAGATCCTACTTGTTTACTTTTGCTTTTTTTCCATTACTCTAGGAGGTGGATCAAAGAGGATCTTGCTTTGATTTATGTCATCAAGCGTTCTGCCCATGTTTTCCTCTAAGAGTTTTGTAGTTTCTGGTCTTACATTTAGATCTTTAATCCAATTTGAGTTTATCTGTATGTATGGTGTTAGGAAGTGTTCTAATTTCATTCTTTTACACGTTTGCTACCCAGTTTTCCCAGCACCATTTATTGAAGAGGCTGTCTTTGCCCCACTGCACATTCTTGCCTGCTTTGTTAAAAATAAGGTACCCATAGGTGCATGGCTTTACTTCTGGGCTTTCTATCTTGTTCATTTGTCTATATTTCTGTTTTTGTCCCAGTACCATACTGTCTTGATGATTATATCTTTGTAATATATTCTGAAGTCAGGAAGGTTGATTCCTCAAGATCCATTCTTCTATCGTAAGACTGCTTTGGCAATTTGGGGTCTTTTGTGTTTCCATATGAATTGTGAATTTTTTTGTTCTAATTCTGTGGAAAATGCCATTGATAATTTGGTAGGGATCACATTGAATCCGTAGATTGTGTTTGGTAGTATAATATTTATTCTTCCTACCCAGGAACACGGACTATCTCTCCATCTCTTTATGCCAACTTTGATTTCTTTCATCAAAGTCTTATAATTTTCTGTGTACAGTTCTTTTGTCTCCTTAGGTAAGCTTATTCCTAGATATTTAATTATTTTTTGTTGCAATGGTGAATGGGAATGTTTCCTTAATTTCTCTTTCTTATTTTTCATTTTTAATATATAGAAATGCAAGCGATTTCTGTCTATTGATTTTGTATCCTATAACTTTGCTAAATTCACTGATTAGCTCCAACAACTTACTGATACTATCTTTAGGGTTTTCCATGTACAGTATCATGTCATCTGCAAATGGTGAGAGCTTTACTTTTTTTCTGATCTACATTCCTTTAATTTCTTTTTCTTCTCTGATTGCTATAGCTAAGACTTACAGAACTATATTGAAAAATAGTGGTGCAAGTGGGCACCCTTGTCCTGATTTTAGGGGGAATGCTTTCAGTTTCTCACCATTGAGAATAATATTTGCTGTAGGTTTATCATATTTGTCCTTTACTATATTGAGGTAGGTTCCTTCTATGCCCATTTTTTGAAGAGTTTTAATCACAAATGCAGGCCAGGAAGCAACGATTAGAACTGGACATGGAACAACAGACTGGTTCCAAATAGGAAAAGAAGTATGTCAAGGCTGTATATTGTCACCCTGCTTATTTAACTTATATGCAGAGTACATCATGAGAAACACTGGGTTGGAGGAAGCATAAGCTGGAATCAAGATTGCCAGGAGAAATATCAATAACCTCATATATGTATATAACACCACCCTTATGGCAGAAAGTGAAGAAGAACTAAAGAGCCTCTTGATGAAAATGAAAGAAGAGAGTGAAAAAGTTGGCTTAAAGCTCAACATTCAGAAAACTAAGATCATGGCATCCAGTCCCATCACTTCATGGGAAATAGATGGGGAAACAGTGGAAACAGCAGCTGAATTTATTTGGGGGGCTCCAAAACCACTGCAGATGGTGATTGCAGCCATAAAATGAAAAGAAACTTACTGCTTGGAAGGAAAGTTATGACCAACCTAAACAACATGTTAAAAAGCAAAGACATTACTTTACCAACAAAGGTCCATCGAGTCAAGCTATGGTTTTTCCAGTAGTCATGTATGGATGTGAGAGTTGGATTATAAAGAAAGCTGAGCGCCAAAGAATTGATACTTTTGAGCTGTGGTGTTGGAGAAGACTCTTGAGAGTCCCTTGGACTGCAAGGAGATCCAACCAGTCCATACTAAAGGAGATCGGTCCTGGGTGTTAATTGGAAGGACTGATGTTGAAGCTGAAACTCCAATACTTTGGCCACCTGTTGTGAAGAGCTGACTGATTTGAAAAGACTCTGATGCTGGGAGAGATTGAGAGCAGGAGGAGAAGGGGACGACAGAGGATGAGATGGTTTGATGGCATCATCGACTCAATGGACATGGGTTTGGGTAGACTCCAGAGTTGGTGATGGACAGGGAGCCCTGGCTTCCTGCAGTTTTGGGGGTTGCAAAGAGTTGGACATGACTAAGCTACTGAACTGAACTGAATCATAAATGTGTGCTGAATTTTGTCAAAGGCTTTTGCTCCATCTATTGAGATTATCTTATGGTTTTTATCTTTCAATTTGTTAATATGTTGTATCACATTGATTGATTTGTATAATTTGAAGAATTCTTGCATTCCTAGAATAAACCCAACTTGATCATGGTGTATGAGCTTTTTGATGTGTTGCTGAATTCTGTTTGCTAAAATTTTGTTGAGGTTTTTGCATCTATGTTCATCAGTGATATTAGCCTGTAGCTTTTTTTTATTGGGTTGTCTTTGTCTGGTTTTTGTATCAGGAAGATGTTGGCCTTTAGAATGAGTTTGGAAGCGTTCCTTCCTCTGCTGTTTTTTGAAAGAATTTTAGAAGGATAGGCATTAGCTCTTCTCTAAATACAACACAACTTTTAAATACACACAGAAACACAAATATTTGAAGATAAGTAGAGAGCAGCAAAATGCAGGTGGAAACTGGAGACACAGGACCCTTTAAAATGGAATTAAACAGATATATCTATATGAATATAATTCTAATTTTCCTTTTATTCATTTCTTTCCTTTCTTTCTTTTCTCTTCCTTTCCCCTCCTGGAAAAAAAAAATTCTGAAGTCATTAGTTGTATCCAAGCAAAATGAAACATACATACACATGTTGAGAGGAGTAGAGTGGAGAAGGGGGTTTCATAGTTATGCAAAGAGTTAGAACATAAGCAGGATGAAGATAAATCCACGTGGAAGGACTTCTCAGTATGAGATATCATAGTCTAGTATGAAAGCCATCAATGTGTGTGGCATGAGTATTTCATACAAGTTGTCCAAGTCTGAAAATATTGACAGTGATATCCACATGGAAGGAGGACCTGATGTCCCTACTGGCTGTATTTGTGGGAGTCCAGTTGAGAACAACATCCACCCATAGATGCAAAAATGAGTTGTCAGACGTAAGGATTGGAAAAGTGTACTATGATGTAGAAAGAATCCTTCCACAGGGAAGACATACAGTGGAGAAAGTGAAAAGTGAAAGTCACTTGGTCGTGTCTGACTCTTTGTGACCCCATGGAACTATAAAATCCATGGGATTCTCCAGGTTAGAATACTGTAGCGGGTAGCCTTTCCCTTCTCCAGGGGATCTTCCCAACCCGGGGATCAAACCCAGGTCTCCCACTTTGCAGGTAGATTCTTTACCAGCTGAGCTACAAGAGAGTTGGACCTCAAATAGTGTGAATAGGGCTTCCACAGTGTAACCTGGAAGCACATGAGGGGAGCCAGTAGAGTGAGTCGGTCTGGTGGCAGTTGTTGAAGCCTGACTTGAGAAATAGAGAACTTCTCCATAGTAGAATGGAATGCTGGAATTTCAGCAGTGTAAGGAGGTAACCGCATCAATCTGCTAATGGTACCATAACGTTGCAAAGTAATGTACCATAACATAACCGAAGTATGCCACCATAACAAAGTACCATAGACCAAGTGCCTTAAACTAGAACTTTCTTAGTATTTCATTATAGTTCTGGAGGCCTAAAGGTCAAGATCAAGGTTTTGAAGGTTTGGTTTCTACTAAGAAGGACTCTTTCTATGCTTTGTGGATGTCACCTTCTCATGATGTCCCTACATGGCCTTTTCACTATGCATGCATATCCTTGGAGTCTCTTCTTATAAGCATGCCAGTCGTATTGGATTATGGCCTTACCCTTCTGACCTCATCTAACCTGAACAACCTCCTTAGGGGCTCTATTATTATGGCTTCAAATAATGAAATTTGGGGAGACATAGTTCAATTCATAACAGCAACCTACAAGAGATGGGAGAAATGAGAAGCTGGAATCTTGGCAAGGAAAAGAAGTTGTCTAAATAAGGGAACAGATGTGATGTCACAGTATAGGGTATTAGCCCTTGAGTAGGATGCAGAGGATATCTAACATGACAGGAGTGGAGAAGAGGGTTGGCAGTAACAAGAGCTTATATATTATTAACTGGTTAATTAAACAAGTTAAATATATTAAAAATAGTAAGTTTCAGGTTTATCACTGCCAGATAACTAAGTTACAAATATGGAAAGGCAGAAAATTAGAATAAACCCTGTAATGTGAAATTAGGGATAGAAGTTTAGTATAAACATAATTCTATGCATAAATTCTAAACTGTATATATACATATGATATATTTACATACATGCACATATAACAGATGTTTGTGTCTATGCATATATAAAATCACTGACAGCCTAGAAGGCAATGACACCACAGTGGTGTTATCTACTAAATATAATTTATTAATAAAACAAAAATCCTTGCTTTAATGGATAATTCTAGGTCTGGGACAGGAAATATGCAAGCTGAACCAAGAAACGAAGAGGTGCTCAAAGATTGTCACAAGGAACAGAAGTCAGCTTTAAGAAACTCCTAAATCTGGAATGATTTGAACATTAAAACAAATAATGATGGTAATGGATTATAATCAATACAATTAAAAATGTATAAAATGAGTCAATCATATGTATATTATTATAATGATTATTATTTATTAGGGAGAAGTAGTTGTTCTGTGTTTGTGTTACAGAAATCTTTGTCCAAACCTTAAACACTGGCACGTCTCAGCAGCAAGTTCCTGACTTCTTTTCTTGCTGAGCTACCTTATTACTGCCATGACCTCCGTTGCTAAATATATCCCACCACACACTGGTGTCTCCAATCCAGACTTTCTCTGCGTACTCTAAGACTCAAACTCCAGGTGTCTATTTAATATTTCTACATAGATGAATACACATATTATATATGAATATTTGCTCATCTCAAAGTAAAGTCCAAAATTTTCTCCTTCCCCCAAACCGTTTATTCAGCATTCCCCATTCGGTAAATGGCACCTTTATTTAGCTAAGTACTTTACGCCAGGAATCTGCAAAAACAATTTCCTCTCCTTTATACTTCCAATCCAATATGTATCCAATGCCTAAAAGTCCTACTTCAAAATATCCTCTTCAGCTTTAAAATTATCCAGCTTCTTTATATTAGTCCTAACTTGTAGGTAGCATATTATGGTATGTAAGAGCATAGACTTCATAGTCAAACTGCCTGGGTTTCAATTCTTTCTCTTCCATCTAACAGCTATGCAACCCTGGAAAAATAGTTTACCCTGTTTTACTATTTTAAAGCAGTTTATCTCTGTTTCCTTATCTGCAAAATAGTATACTAATAATAGTATCTACTTTATAGGATATTGTGGAAGTAAACATAAATCAGCACAGAAACAATATTCAAAATATTTCAGCCTCTTTTAGCTATTATTATTTTTTAAGCCAGTATCATCTCCAGCTTGTTTTATGGCAGATTTTTTCTAACTGTATATTCAATATTTATCTTACCACATCCAATTATTTCTTCACACAGTAGACTGAATAATTTTTATAGTAACGTCTAATTACGTTACCTCTTGATTACCTTTCATTTGTTGCCCATATAATTTTATTGTAATATGTGGAATCATTTTTGTGACCTTATCCTTCCATTTTTTATGATAATATACAATTTAATAATAATCATCTTCTCTATGTTTCTCTTAGACACTAATCCCTTTCTTGCCTCAGGGCCTTTGCATATGCTACATGAAATGCAGACTTTATAAAATTAGACCAAGAAAGTCACTAACCAAATAAAGAAAATAATGACAACATTAAAATTTTTGGAGGGAGGAATATGATTACCATAGTTGCTATATATATTATATTATCTAAAATATCCAATTTTCAGAAAAAAACTAAGTAACTTCAAAGAAACAGGGAAGTATAAACTGTAAACAGGAATAAAAGCAATCAATAGAAAATGTCACTATGGAAACTAGATTTAGTACCTACAAGACAAAGATGCTAAACCATTTATTGTAGTTATATTCAGAAAAACGAACCCATACATTTTTTTTTAATCAAGAGAAAATATGACAATAAGGTCTCACCTTATTTTGAGAATATCAATAGAGCCAGAAATTATAATAAAGATCAAACAGAAATTTTGAAGAGAAAAATAAAATAGCTGAAATTAAATATTCACTAAGGCTCAATATTAAATTTGAACTTACAGATACAAGAATTAGTAAATTTGAAGATAGGTTAATAGAGATAATCCAGCCTAAGAAATAGAAACAAAAATAAATGAAGACAAACAAACAAGCAAATCCTCCCAAACTGTGGTTTACCATACAGTATATTGACATGGCAAAATGGGAGTCCCAGAGGGAGAGGAAAAATAGAAATGGGCACAAAGTACATTTGAAGAAATAATACTAGAAATTCCCAATATTTGATGAAATATATTAATCTACACATCTTATAAATTCAGATACTCCTAGTAAAATAATTTCAAAGAAATCTGTAACAAGATATATCATAGTTAGACTTCAAAAGCCAAAGAGAAAGAGAGTTTTAAAAGCAGCAAGAGTAAAATGATGCCTCACATACAAGATATCCTCAACAGTATTAATAGCACTTCTCTTCAGAGGGTTTTTTGACCTCTTTACCCACACATGCACACTAAATTTAGTCTACTTATCATATACTCCCTGTATTTTTCCTTCATTGACTTTACTGATGCTGTATAAACTATGATTTTTTATTTAGTTCCTACCTGTCCACTTCCTTGCCAAATTGGCAGGAATGACTCCTCATACATAGCAAATCCTAAGTAAATGAATGAATTAGTGAATTAATACACACAAATCATTTTATCTAAATAGATATGACTTCCTCAGTTTATTTCCAGGTTTTTTTGTTTTTTGTTTTCACTACACCAGTTCAGTTCAGTCACTCAGTCGTGTCCGATTCTTTGTGACCCCATGGACTGCAGCACGCAAGGCCTCCCTGTCCACCACCAACTCCCTGAGTTTACTCAGACTCATGCCCACTGAGTTGGTGATGCCATCCAACTATCTCATCCTCTGTTGTCCCCTTCATCTCCTGCCTTCAATCTTTCCCAACATCAGGGTCTTTTCAAATGAGTCAGTTTTTCACATCAGGTGGCCAAAGTATTGGAGTTTCAGCTTCGCATTAGTCCTACCAATGAATATTTCAGGACTGATTTCCTTTAGAATGGATTGGTTGGATCTCCTTGCAGTCCAAGGGACTCTTAAGGAACTACACCAAGGAACACTAGAATTCTTTGAAAGTTTAAGGGAAAAGATATATAAGGTATTTTTCTCTGTATCACTTTGATTTTAGTATATGTGCTGCCAAAGCAAACACAGTTTTTTTTTAAATATTAGTAGTTATTAATTCATAAATCTTTGAGTGTTTATCTTTGACAGAAGAGTTGAAAAATGATGGTGTTTTCTTTTTGTTATCCTGCACATTCCAGATTTTCTATAATGACCTGCTATATAATGAATTGTGTCCCCCCAAAATTCATATATTAAAAGCCTTAATCCCCAATCTGACTGTATTTGGAGATAGGACTCCTGAAGGTAATTAAGGTTAAATGAGGTCAAGGATCATGGTCCTAATTCAATAAGATTGATTGTCTTATAAGGAGAAGAGACATCTCTATGCAGAGGCACTGAGAAAAGTCCATATAAGCACACATTCAAAGAACAGCCATTTGCAAGCCACAGATAGAGCCTTCACCAAAACCTGACTGTGCTGGCACCTTAATCTTAGACTTTGCTGCTGTTGCTGCTAAGTCACTTCAGTTGTGTCCGACTCTGTGCGACCCCATAGACGGCAGCCCACTAGGCTCCCCTGTCCCTGGGATTCTCCAGGCAAGAACACTGGAGTGGGTTGCCATGTCCCTTCTCCAATGCATGAAAGTGAAAAGTGAAAGTGAAGTCGCTCAGTTGTGTCCAACTCTTAGTGACCCCATGGACTGCAGCCCACCAGGCTCCTCCATCCATGGGATTTTCCAGGCAAGAGTGCTGGAGTGGGTTGCCATTGCCTTCTCCGATCTTAGACTTTGAATCTCTATAACTGTGATAAAATAAATGTCTGTTGTTTAAGTTACACAGTCTATGATATTTTGTTATGACAGCTTAAGCTAACACAACCCTGTATTTATTTTACAACAGTACAAAATAGTTTGATATCAGGCATACTCATGCCATAGTACTAAAAGTTTACATACTTCTGCATTATTTTTTTCAATGATTTGATTCAATATAGAAAAATTTCTTAAATAAGAACTGGGGATAATATAATGATTGTTAGAACAAGTAATCAGAAAAGAAATAAACATCAACATCTCTTCTTCTTCCTCTATTTCTCCATTCCCCACCCCAAATTCACACTAAAGTATTTTTCTTAGATACAGGTTTGGTTACTATATTCACCTCTTTTCCTCTTGGATCAGCTATTGTGATATTTATCTGTCTGTTGACTTTCTCAATGGAGGGTGAGCAGAAGTTTTTGTGTCTCTACTTAAGAATTTTTTGTCTGCATTTCTAGTTAAGTATTAAGGTCAGGAAATATTTCTCATTCATTTAGAATCCCTATACGTTTTCATCAGTGACAATAATATTGTTCAGGCTAATTTGTTACTTCCCAAGCAGTAGGACAACATGTTTAACAAGGCTAACACAGACCTGCTTTCTCTTTGGACCTCAATTTCCTCATTTGTAGAATAAGTGTATGTACATCTGAGGTCTTATTCAATGTTAAATTTTGCCTGGGTCTAGCCATGACTCTCCATTCCTAAGAATCCTTCAGTAGTTTCTCTATTCTTCTCAAAATAATAATAAAAACAACTTAGCATTGCTCAGTGGTTTGGCTCTAACTGCATAAACTACCATTAAAGCTGTATTTGTTTTCTTTCTACTTCAACTTTGTGCAAATCGTGTTTCCTGTCCACAGAGAACTCTTGTCATTACCTGGACATATAATATGCTTCCAGGCATCTGCACTTAATTCCTCAGCCTACAATGTCCTCTCCAAATCAACTGCCTCTCAAGGATATCTCAGCTACACCTTCTTTAAAGCACACTCACCTTCAGATTAAGTCAGTTGTGCCTTTGTAGTCTCAAAGAATATTGCTGTTTTTCTGCTTTTCCTTCATTAAAAAGGATGTTTATATGTGTGTCCATGACCATGAAAGGAAAGATCTGCATCTTTTCGTTACTAGTATTCCTAGTAATGTACACACTGACACAGCTTATTTAACTCATTGTTTAAAAATAAGTTAAATATGAGTAATTTATCTTAGTTATTAAGTAACCTTCTATTTGTTGAAAGAAAAACATTACTCATTCTGATTACAAGAAGACTGATAAAAATACAAGTATAACATTCCAGCCAAGTTTTAATCTTTAACTAACCACATTCCCTGGAATCTCATGAGAGACTGAGTCTGAGATATATTTTATGTTAGTTTATCGCCCCTAAGCCCCTTATTAGCATGAGGTCTCATAGAGTTGCTAGAGCAGGAAGTCATTTAAAAAATTCCTCAGTTACTGCCTGCTTCTTTTTTAAAAAAATAAATTGAAAAGAGGTGATAGAAAGAAAATCTAGGGGACATTTGCTGTGAATCCCAGCAGTCTCAATTTCAGTGGTGTGCAGTCTCAGAATACTGCTGATTGCCACAGAAGGCAGTCAGGAAGACACTGACTCTTACCCTGGCTCTGCCTGTAAGACACAGTGTACTCATGGCAAGGTACTTAGTTTCTCAGATAATAATATTCCTTTGTTTCCCAGATACATGGTGGGGATTTAGAGAGAGAGAACTGTAAAATGATCATATAACTCTCACTCTTTTTCACACAGCAAGATTGGAACATATCTGTGTGAGGATTCTAATCATCACTTAGAATGTGCTTTGCAGCCTGGATTTGCAATTGGCTTCAGGGTGAACAGAGTTTGAAGTTCACAAAGATATCACAAATGATATCTAATGGCTGGAAGTTGACTATGAATGATTTAGGCTTGAATTAAATATTGCAGGAAGAGACTGAAATCTATGGCATATCATACATCATCCAATCTGAGACACCATTCACTCTAATATGCACTGCACCAGTACTTTATATACAAGCAAGAAAGCAAGTCCTCTGGCTAAGACACTTTTGCTTGTGCTATTCAGTTGGATTTTAGAAATATTAAAATGTGAAAAAATATGCTACTTAGAAGAAAAAAATAAATACATATATATATAACATGTGTATTTATTATTATATGAATATATGTTTCTACTAATCATCCTATATTCACCAAAAACTCAGGGTGTCCAAAATCAAGGTAGATAAATCTCCTCCCAAATTAATTGTTTTTTCTCTCTTCTTTTTTATACTGAATGACACTACTATTCTCCCAGTTGCTTGAATCCCTTCTCTCTGTCACTCCCATGTCTCTTTAGTCATCAAGTTCTTTGACTTCTTCTATCCTCTTCACTCTGTATATTATTTTTCCTTTCCCCATTATTTGATTAAACTTTGCTCTACTTGTCAAACTTACTTTTGATATTGAAAAAAGATTCTGAGTGCGCCAAGTCCAGGTTATTTGATTCTTCTTCTCATTCCCAGGAACTATAGATTCCATGCATTTCCATGGCCATCCTTATCCTATGTTATACTCAACCACTTGTCTGTATTCACCAGTAAAACACAAGTTCCTCAGGGACAAGAAATGTCAGTCTGTTTCACAGTTGTGTTCTTAGAATCTAGGACAATGTCTCATATTCATTAACTGTTATATGAAACTCAATGATTGAACAAATAAAAATATTAATTTAGATATTAAAAAATAAGGACCTTTGACTTTCATGAAGAATAACAATATTCTCAAATTGAAAGAGATCAAAAAAAGATGGCAGCATGTTGTACAAGAAAAAAATCATTTGAGTCAAATACAATTTAAAATGTATTCAATTTCTAACATATATTGTGTCATTTTTTTTTTTCCATTTTGCTTTCACGCCAGACACATACTGTGTATCACAGTGAAGAAAGTTTTATTTTAGCAGTTAATTGTGTAACCTAACTCTGAACTACCCTTTTAATCTTTTGGGAGAATGACCAGTCACCTACATTGATCACATTTCTGCTTCTATAAGACAAGAGGCTTTTAAAGGAGCCTGCAATCACTGTGGGTCAGAGGATTAAGAATACAAGCCCATTTCTTTCCAAGATATTGTTTTAGGAAATGTAAAAGGTTAATATCATTCTTAAAGAACTTGTCTAAAAATGAAGTTGAAGTCATTACCAGCTGACAACATATTTTTACTGTGCAGATATTCTTATATATGTGACAGATAGAAAGTTCACATAGTAGGGAAAACATGGTCCCTGAGGTTCACATTTTTTTCATTTTAACATATTAATTCAGTAGTATTCAATGTAAATCTATGAGGGTCAGTTTCCTAATTGATAAAATATAGGTGATAATTTTTGAGTTTTATGAAATATTGGAAGTAAAATTAAATGAGATTTATTTAATAATTTTAATATGTCAGGTGAAATTCCTTAACACTTAAAAATGTAACTGATTAAAAATCAGTTCATAGCTGCTTATTTGTGTGGTTGCTTTAATTGCTTTATACTGCAAGGTTTACCCTCAGTGTTCTATTAGGATTGTAAGGTTAGAACAGCATGAAATAGTTGAAGTCCTCCTTTTAAGAAAAGTTCTTTCCTTCCTTATTCAACATGTCATTTTTTTTTCTTTCTCATTTGTAACATGATAGATATTTCTGTCCTTTGGGTAAAGTATTTGATTGAACATTTAAGTTATATTTTTAGATCTTCAGTTTTCACTGTTTCATCTCAATAATGCCTTGGCTTTTTCACCTCTCAATGCCCTTAGTTTTAATAGATCCCAACATTATAGGGAATACATTTTTTGTGTACTCTGATTTTTTTGTGTACTCTGTCATTAAGAACTATAAATCATCTTAGAGATTCATTTTTCTGAAAATCACATTTTTCAATATTAAATCATGAGTCTTTGCCATGGTCTAATTGATACTGCAGTACTGTGTACATGCTAAATGTCCAACAAATCTTGCTGCTTGACACATTTATGTGATAGCAATTTTTAAACTGTTTTAAGATTAAGGACACAAATAAATTTGACTAACTTCTTCTTTTATAAGAACTCCAAGGTTCTGATGTAGAACAGAAAAGAACTGGATCATGTAAACTCTTAATTTCCTTAAACCCTGAAAGTTGTTTTAGTCAATTATTTAATTGCTGGATATCAATTCTAATTGCTGGAGTCATGAGTCATTGAGTGGAGACCAGGGTTTGCAGCAAATCTCATTTGCACTTGTAGATCTTGCATACTGACTTAAGGAGGGAGTCACAAAGTCCTGTGTTGAAAGCTGTAGATTCTGAACCTGCTGCAGTGGTTACAACCCTCAGTATACTGAAAAATCATATAGGGTTGGCCTAAGGAAATAAAAACTTGGACTTATTCACATCATGTTAAAAGAGGCAGATAAAGAGTAGAAAAGTCAGCTATCTAAATACCCTCAAAAGCAGAAATCACTTGTATAGTTCTGATAAGTAAATTATTTCACAGTTTTGGATCTTTATACTTTCTTAAAGTTTGAATCCTCTCATAGTTAGTTTTAAATTCTTTTCTGTTTTTGTTGTTAGAATATAGACTTAGAAACAACAGTACTGAAATTAAGAGGACTATACATATTAAGACATGATGTTGAAAATTATACAGAAATATAAAAATAATGAGACATTAACCTTGTAATAGTATGCTTTGATCAACAAATCCCATTCTACATTTAGAAGAATATATTAGAACCTGTGTTCCTTTGATGATGAATTTTTAAAATATCAAATTGATAATAGGGAATAGATGACAATTTTTGAAAATAAAAATACATGTTTATTTATGTCATTTGAGAACACAATATAATAATATCTATTTCTTGTGTTAGAAGGCTTTTTTCATACTGCCAACATTAAAAAATTTCAACAAAAGACTGATAATAATTTTTTTAACAGAAATATCATTCAGAGAAAAAGAACTATCCAAAATACAATGAATGAGCAAACCAATGTTAATGCAAGTAAGAATATCATCAGCAGTAATAAAACACCAGGAATAAAAAAGGAGATCTAAAATATATGATTTAGGGGAAAAAATCACAAAATTGTTGCCTGGTCACATTTAAAATAAAATCCCTGCACAATGAGCTAATTATAGCTAAAGGACAATTAAATTTAGTCCCTTTAAATCCAGTGAAGAGAAGAACACAAGAGAGAGCTGGTGAAAAAGTAATTTTCTGCAACCAGTACACAGAATGCCTTTTATGGAAAGAATATAATGATACAGAGCTCAAAGGAGCCCAACTGAGAAGTAAAAGGAAGTTAAAGGACTCATGGAAATCAAAGGAACGTGACAAGTAAGTTTTGGAAGGGAGTGAAGTGATATATGCTTTTAACATTAAACAAAAAGAAATCATATCATGGTAATGGATAACATTTCTGTCATGTAATATGAGTGTGATTCTGCACGTTACTTTGCCCATTAGAGCCTTAGCTTTATCATCTGTACTGTGGTTATAGAAATGGCATTATCCACATACAGCTTTCTTGGCAAATACATGAGAGAATAATATTTAGTGACTAGTGCAATGCTCAGTGCATAGTCAGTGTTATACAGATACTTACAATGCTATGTTTATTTATTTTTTTTTTTTGGTCACAGGACAGCATTTTTTCTGTTGGTAAGCCTAACATTTTTTATCTAAATAATTAACAGTGGCATTTATTGATTGTTTCTCTGCAGGCAATACCCTGCATCAGCTGTATCCCTCTGTAATGTCTGGGAGTTATCTTCTGCTCTTTTCCATGCCACCCTTTTCCACACTGCTTCCTATTCTTCTAATACAAGGCACTTTCTCTATGGAGTCTTGCACTGGCTGTACTCTTCCCTCTTCTTACTTTCTTCAATTCTGTCACCTTCTCAATGATCCCTACCTAACACTGCATGTTGAAAATAGTGTGACCCACACCTCGCACTTCTAAATCTTCTATCCAGCTCTTTTTCTTCCAAATAACTTTCTACCATAAGAATAGCTTATTTATTAGTTATGTCAGTTACTCACTTTCTCTTTCTCCTCTTTAAAATATAAAATTCTACAAGTAGTGAGATAATTTTCTATTTTGTTAGTAGAAAAGTACTTGATGTATAGTAAGCATCTACTGCAGACAAAGCTACTGGAGGTGATGGAATTCCAACTGAGCCATTTAAAATCCTAAAAGTGATGCTGTTGAAGTGCTGCAGTCATATGTCAGCAAATTTGGAAAACTCAGCAGTGGCCACAGGATTGGAAAAAGTCAATTTTAATTCCAATCTCAAAGAAGGGCAATGCCAAAGAATGTTCAAGCTATCATACATTTGCACTCATTTCACATGCTAGCAAAGTTATACTCAAAATCCTTCAAGCTAGGCTTCATCAGTATGTGAACAGAAAACTTGGAGATGTACAGACTACATTTTGAAAAGGCAGAGGAATCAACAAATTGCCAACATCCTTGTTGGATCATAGAGAAAGCTAGAGAATTCCAGAAAGATATGTACTTTTTCTTCATTGAGTATGTTAAAGCCTTTGACTATGTGGATCACAACAAACTGTGGACAATTCTTAAAGAGATGGGAATACCAGATCACATTACCTAAGATTAAACGATACTTGCTCCTTGGAAAAAAAGCTATGACAAACCTAGATAGCATATTAAAAAGCAGAGACATCACTTTGCTGACAAAGGTCCGTATAGTCAAAGCTCTGGTTTTTTCTGTAGTCATGCATGGATGTGAGAGGTGGACCGTAAAGAAAGTTGAGTGCCAAAGAACTGATGCTTTTGAATTGTGGTTCTGGAGAAGGCTCTTAAGAGTCCCTTGGACTGCAAGGAGATCCAACCATCCCATCCTAAAGGAGATCAGTCCTGATGCTGAAGCTCCAAAGCTTTGGCCACCCGATGCGAAGAGCCAACTCACTGAAATAGACCCTGATGCTGAGAAAGATTGAAAGTCAAAGGGAAAGGGGGTGGCAGAGCATAGGCTAGTTAAATAGCACCACCAACTCAGTGGACATGAATTTGAGCAAACTCTGGGAGATAGTGAAGAACAGAGGAGCCTGGCATGCTGCAGTCCATGGGGTTGCAAAGAGTTGGTCATGACTTAGCAACTGAACAACAACAATAGTTATCATCAATACATTTTTTAAGTTGAGTGAAATACATAAATTTTCTTTAACACATAAGAATAAACATAGAATAAACATAATATCACAGGTATCATTAGATTCAATGTACATTTGAACTGAGAACACAAGAGTTACTTGTTCAAATGTTTATACCTAGTACATGTTTGAACTACAATTTAAATTCAAATCTGAATGAACCCATAGTCTTTGCTTTTGCTACTGTACAATATGTCTGTCTAGTAAAAACTAATGAGTGGAATCCTTTAATCGCTCAAAAGGAAGTCATCAAGACAATTTAAACAAAGTCTTATACTTTGGAATCAGATTTTCATGTACTCTAATCTTTGCTTCTCTGCTTCAGTTATTTACACTATGATAACATTAGTAGTAAATAAATTAAAGAAAGGAGATGATTAACAGAGTGGTTCCAAATAGGAAAAGGAGTATGTCAAGGCTGTATATTGTCACCCTGCTTATTCAACTTCTATGCAGAGTACATCATGAGCAACACTGGGCTGGAAGAAGCACAAGCTAGAATCAAGATTGCTGAGAGAAATATCAATAACCTCAGACATGCAGATGACACCACCCTTATGGCAGAAAGTGAAGAGGAACTAAAAAGCCTCTTGATGAAAGTGAAAGAGGAGAGGGAAAAGTTGGCTTAAAGCTCAACATTCAGAAAATGAAGATCATGGCATCCAGTCCCATCACTTCATGGGAAATAGATGGGGAAACAGTGGAAACAGTGTCAGACTTTATTTTGGGGGGCTCCAAAATCACTGCAGATGGTGACTTCAGCCATGAAATTAAAAAACGCTTACTCCTTGGAAGAAAAGTTATGACCAACCTAAATAGTATATTCAAAAGCAGAGACATTACTTTGCCAACAAAGTTCCATCTAGTCAAGGCTATGGTTTTTCCTGTGGTCATGTATGGATGTGAGAGCTGGACTGTTAAGAAAGCTGAGTGCTGAAGATTTGATGCTTTTGAAGTGTGGTGTTGGAGAAGACTCTTGAGAGTCCCTTGGACTGCAAAGAGATCCAACCAGTCCATTCTGAAGGAGATCAGCTCTGGGATTTCTTTGGAAGGAATGATGCTAAGCTGAAACTCCACCTCACGCGAAGAATTGACTCATTGGAAAAGACTTCTTCTGGGAGGAATTGGGGGCAGGAGAAGAAGGGGACAACAGAAGATGAGATGACTGTATGGCATCATTGACTCGATGGACATGAGTCTGAGTGAACTCCGGGAGATGGTGATGGGACAGGGAGGCCTGGCATGCTGCAATTCATGGAGTCGCAAAGAGTTGGACATGACTGAGCAACTGAACTGAATTGCAACAAGAAAAAAGACAGTTAAATTTATTTTCAAAAATTGAGGATGGATACAATTTAAAAATGTTTATAAGAAGAAAAAAAATGAAGAGAGTGCCAGATGTCTATAAAAGGAATTAGTTCTCAAAACTGAATATGTTCTAATCCTTCTAAGACGTAGAAACAGTTCCTACTCATGAAGTGTTGATGTATGATTTTTCTAATTACTTATAATCTATTATTCAGTCTTCCACTTTGTCATGTATCATAAAATAGACGAATATAATTAAATAAATTTTGATTGGTATTCTCCCCATAAAAATTGGACGAAAAATAAGAACTAACATAAATTGTTAGCTAACCCCATAGGCGGCCGCTACGACCCCTCACTCACCTTCTCGGAGAACGTGGAGCTCACCGAGCCCATCATCTCCCGCTTCGACGTCCTGTGTGTGGTCAGGGACACAGTGGACCCCGTGCAGGATGAGATGCTGGCCCGTTTCGTGGTCGGCAGCCACGTCAGACACCACCCCAGCAACAAGGAGGACGGGGCCCAGGGGGCGCCCCGGAGCCCGCTATGCCCAACACCTACCGGCGTGGAGCCCCTGCCGCAGGAGATGCTGAGGAAGTACATCACCTATGCCAAGGAGAAGGTCCACCCGAAGCTCAACCAGATGGACCAGGACAAGGTGGCCAAGATGTACAGTGACCTGAGGAAGGAGTCCATGGCCACGGGCAGCGTCCCCATCACCGTGCGGCACATCGAGTCCGTGAGCCACATGGCCGGGGCCCACGCGCGCATGCACCTGGGGACTACGTCATGGAGGACGACATGGACATGGCCATCCGCGTGATGCTCGGGAGCTTCGTGGACACACAGAAGTTCAGCGTCATGCGTGGCATGCAGAAGACGTTTGCCCGCTACCTGTCATTTCGCCGGGACAACAATGAGCTGCTGCTGTTCATCCTGAAGCAGCTGGTGGCCGAGGAGGTGACCTCTCAGCGTAACCGCTTCGGGGCCCAGCAGGACACGATCGAGGTTCCCGAGAAGGACTTGGCGGACAAGGCCCGGCAGATCAACATTCACAACCTGTCCGCCTTCTACGACAGCGAGCTCTTCCGGATGCACAAGTTCACCCACGACCTGAAGCGCAACGTTTCTGCAGCAGTTCTAGCGTCCCGGCTTCACTCTGCCCCGGGACCCAAAGCCAAATGGCGGGGGACTCCCAGGGTGGGGCCGGGCTCCGGCTCCCCCGCCGGCATCCGCCCTGGTGTTTGTTTCTTCTGCTCTGCCGTCTGCAGCAAGCCCCATGGACGGAGGAGCCTGGTAGGCTGGGTTCCATGGGGTCGCGAAGAGTCGGACACGACTGAGCGACTTCCCTTTCACTTTTCACTTTCATGCATTGGAGAAGAAAATGGCAACCCACTCCAGAGTTCTTGCCTGGAGAATCCCAGGGACAGGGGGGCCTGGTGGGCTGCCATCTATGGGGTCGCACAGAGTCGGACACGACTGAAGTGACTTAGCAGTAGCAGCAACATAAATTGTATCTGGTGTGTCTGTTTTACTGATATTAAAAAAGTATTGTGCATAGGTGATGGTGATTTTAATAATTAATGAATGAAATCCATTTAATCACATCATGTTGTCATTTTACACCACTTATATCTAGATTTGATTTCTACCAGCCCATACAAAAAGACCATTTCGCAGTAATATAGAACATAAGTTTTTCAGAAAACCCAGAGTTTGAGAACCAGCTCTGTCCTGTCTTAGATGTGTAACTTCAGAATGGTTTTCCATTCTCTCTAGGACTGTTTCCTCCCCTATCAGTCAGTTCAGTTCAGTCACTCAGTCTTGTCTGACTCTTTGCGACCCCATGAATCATAGCACGCCAGGCCTCTCTGTCCATCACCATCTCCCAGCGTTCACTCAAACTCACATCCATCAAGTGAGTGATGACATCCAGCCATTTCATCCTCGGTCGTCCCCTTTTCCTCCTGCCCCCAATCCCTCCCAGCAGTAGGGTCTTTTCCAACGAGTCAACTCTTTGCATGAGGTGGCCAAAGTACTTGAGTTTCAGCTCTAGCATCATTCCTTCCAAAGAAATCCCAGGGCTGATCTCCTTCAGAATGGACTGGTTGGATCTCCTTGCAGTCCAAGGGACTCTCAAGAGTCTTCTCCAACACCACAGTTCAAAAGCATCAATTCTTCTGCGCTCAGCCTTCTTCACAGTCCAACTCTCACATCCATACATGACCACAAGAAAAAACCATAGCCTTGACTAGACGGACCTTAGTCGGCAAAGTAATGTCTCTGCTTTTGAATATACTATCTAGGTTGGTCATAACTTTTCTTCCAAGGAGTAAGCGCCTTTTAATTTCATGGCTGCAGTCACCATCTGCAGTGATTTTGGAGCCCAAAAAAGCAAAGTCTGACACTGTTTCTACTGTTTCCCCATCTATTTCCCATGTAGTGATGGGACCAGATGCCATGATCTTCGTTTTCTGAATGTTGAGCTT